>JAILXH010184274.1:7999-19371 GCA_023558415.1 Piaractus mesopotamicus | reverse complement strand
TTTTCTCTCTCTCTCTCTCTCTCTCTCTCTCTCTCTCTCTCTCTCTCTCTCTCTCTCTCTCTTTCATATATCAGTGATGAGGAGCTGTCACAGTATTTGCTGCAGTTGGTGCAGGTGTTGCGTTATGAGCCATACTACGACTGTGTCCTTACCCGGTTTTTACTGGAGCGTGCACAGACCAATCGCAAGATTGGACATTTCCTCTTCTGGCATCTTAGGCAAGTGTTTGTTCTGAAATGTGCATGCATAACATCTGCAATTTCTTAACTTCTTTATTTTTAACCATGTATATTTTTTCGAAGTTCAGTGTTCCATTCCTCTCCTTGAACAAGGCCCTCTATAGCCTGACTAAATTCTACCCACCTGAAACTTACCACCAAATGAAGACTGAACAAAACACCAAACAAAGTGCGTGCAAAGTAAGCTTGTAGAACTGCGACAATAACAGCCATCAACCGATCAAGTTTTCCTTTCACTAGAGCCCAGCCCTAGACAATGAAAACCAACCCTAGACCATCATACCTCCTCTGCCGAAATACAGTTGTCATCATTATGTATTCAAGCAGGTAGCTTTCTCCTGGCATCCACCAAACCCAGATTCAGATGGTGACGCATGATTCATCACTCCAGGAAATGCATTAACACTGCCCCATAATTCAATAGCAATGTGCTTTACACAACTTTGATACTTTGAGGCAGGTGCCACTGCAGGCAGAAGTTTGACTTTTTAAAAAAAGTACTTTTTAAAAAGATGACATTCTATAACAGTGTCTATGGAGATTGCTTGACAGTATGTGTAATTGTATGCACCTGTTAACAATGGATGCAGCTGAAATAACCAAACCCACTAATTGTGAGAGGGGTCTACATGTAGTGTACATTGCTGTGAAAAATGTTTGCCTCTCCTGATTTCTTCAATTTTTCTTATTTATTGCTTCCTATAACTGGCGATCACACCACTTCCGAGGAATTTTGACCCACTCTTCTTTGCAGAACTGCTTTAATTCATGAACTCAAGTCTGTTTAACCCCTTAAAATTCCAGACTTATTACGTAGTAAAGCTTATTATTCAGTAAGTGCAGTAAATACAAACTGGTTGAGCTATTCTTAGGTTATAGAAGCGTGTTATAAAACTTTGGGCCTGTCGGGGGGCCCTTTCCTTTTAAGGGGTTAAGGTCCTGCCACAGCATCTCAATGGGCTTCAAGTCAGGACTTTGACTAGGCCGCTCCAAAACCCTAGTTTGTCTTGCAGCATAACCTTATAGCGTTTGAGACTCAGATCACGGATTGTTGACCGGGCATAGTCCTGTCAGTAATAGCAAGTTGCCTAGGCCCTGCAGCAGCAAAGCATCCCGACACCATCACACTACCGCCACCATGTTTGACTGTTGGTACACTATATTGCCAAAAGTATTCGCTCGTCAGCCTTCACACTCATATAAACTTGAGTGACATCCAATTCTTAATCCATAGGGTTTAATATGATGTCGGTCCACCCTTTACAGCTATAACAGCTTCTACTCTTCTGGGAAGGCTTTCCACAAGGTTTAGGAGTGTATTTATGGGAATTTTTGACTATTCTTCCAGAAGCGCATTTGTGAGGTCAGACATGTTGGACGAGAAGGTCTGGCTTGCAGTCTCCGCTCTAATTCATCCCAAAGGTGTTCTATCGGGTTGAGGTCAGGACTCTGTGCAGGCCAGTCAAGTTCTCCCACACCAAACTCGCTCATCCATGTCTTTAAGAACCTTGCTTTGTGCACTGGTGCGCAGTCATGTTGGAACAGGAAGGGCCATCCCAGTTGGGAGCATGAAATTGTCCAAAATCTCTTGATATGCTGAAGCATTAAGAGTTCCTTTCACTGGAACTAAGGGGCTGAGACCAACTCCTGAAAAACAACCCCACCAAACTTTACACTTGGCACAATGCAGTCAGATAAGTACCTTTCTCCTGGCAACCGCAAAACTCAGACTCGGAGAAGCGCGATTCGTCACTCCAGAGAACCCATCTACACTGCTCTAGAGTCCAGTGGTGGTGTGCTTTACACCACTGCATTCGACGCTTTGCATTGCGCTTGGTGATGTAAGGCTTGGATGCAGCTTCTTGGCTATGGAAACCCATTCCATGAAGCTCTCTACGCACTGTTCTTGAGCTAATCTGAAGACCACATGAAGTTTGAAGATCTGTAGCGATTGACTCTGCAGAAAGTTGGTGACCTCTGTGCGCTATGCGCCTCAGCATCCGCTGACCCCACTCTGTCATTTTACATGGCCTACCACTTTGTGGCTGAGTTACTGTCGTTCCCAATCCTTACACTTTGTTATAATACGACTGACAGTTGACTGTGGAATATTTAGTAGCGAGGAAATTGAAATTGATTGGACTTGTTGCACAGGTGGCATCCGATCACGGTACCAGCTGGAATTCACTGAGCTCCTGAGAGCGACTCATTCTTTCACAAATGTTTGTAGAAGCAGTCTGCATGCCTAGGTGATTGGTTTTATACACCTGTGGCCATGGAAGTGATTGGAACACCTGAATTCAATGATCTGTATGGGTGAGTGAATACTTTTGGCAATATAGTGTATGTTCTTATTGCTGTATACTGTGTTAGCTTTACACCAGATGTAACATGACCTCTGACTTCCGCTTTTGATCAGTCGCCAGAGCATGATTCCAAACGGCTTGGGCATCAACAAGGTGTGTTTTTGGCAAATATGAGACAAGTTTTTATGTTCCACTTGGTTAGCAATCGTTTTCACATTGCAGGTCTCCCATGAATACCTTTTTTGGCCAGTCTCTTACTAAAGTGGAACCATTAATGCTGACCTTATCTAAGGCCCACATGTTTTTTTTTACTGACCAGTTCATTTAAAGTACATTTAAAATACAGTAATCAGTGAAGCCTGTTTACTGGCTTTTATAATACAGTGCAACACAATAAGCACAAAAATAACAACACTTTCTAACTCACCTAATGAGAGAGCTAATGTTTGACAGTCACCAAGTGCTACACCTCAGGCTGAAGAAGTTTGCAAAAGAAGGTCTGGCTCAGAAGATGCATATTTGTTTAGCCACAGTATTTTCAGACAACAGTAAATTAATTTGAACATGTGTATAATTAATATTTTTAATTAAAAAAATACTGATACATTACTTTATTTGCACTGTATTTGATATTCATGAACTTTCATTGGTAACGGGATTCGTTTGTAATCTACTTCGTCACAGTTGGTGTTAGCATCTTTGAAAACAAGAAGGTCTCAAACTAAAATACAGGCATCCAAGCTGTATTCAAAAGTCAAGTCAAAGTTTATTTATGCAGTGCTTTTTATAACAGGCGTTGTTACAAAGTAGCTTTATAGAAAATTCTGAGCCCCCGAGCCCCCATTAGCAAGCCAGCGGTGGCAACAGTGGCAAGGAAAAACTTGAGAGGAACCAAGACTCAAAAGGGCAACCCATCCTCCTCTGGTCGAGACCGGAGAGCAAAACAATAACACAAGGGTAACATGAACAGAATAAGGTTTTACCAATGGTATAAAATGTTTTTAAAAATAGGCAGTTTTTCCCCTTTTCTGTTCTTTGACAAAAGTATTTAGATTAAGCAATGACAAATAATTACTACTGTTAGAGGCATATCAGAGTAAAAATGAGAAACAGATCTATGAGAATCTAGTCAGTGTTACCAGTGACAGAGTACTATTCTTACAAGTTTATCACAGAGAAAACCGTGAACATCAACTACTACTTTTGGAAGTAATAATGATCTGTTAATATGAATGTGAGAAGAGATCAGAGTATTGTGAGGCTGGGGAAGCATTGTCTTTAATTAGATTAGCTGATGTTAGATGATTAACAATGGCTATGACAACACCTGTTTTGTGACGACCACCTGTTGTAAAAAGCGCTATATAAATAAACTTCGACTTGACTTAATTAAATAGTTTGAATCTGTCAGTGGCATGCAGGTGAGGTTTGCACAGTGTTGTACAGTAGGAAGCTCCATCGTGGTCAAACTGGTCTAGAAAGTCACAAGCAGGGGGCACCCGATCAAAACAGATGAAGCAACAGCATCAGACCGCATAGGATTTGCAGTTGTTCAGCTCAGCAAGGAAACTCATAGAGTTAGCATAGTTAGCTCTGTTAAGATTGGCTGATTATAGTATACAGTGTTAACAGAGTGCAGTAGTGACTCTGGCAGATCTATCTGTTACAGCTTAACTAAAAGGGAGAGCCAGAAGGTAACAAAGACATGAGGGCTCCCTGACATGTCTGCGCCCCTCCGTTCCACCATCAACAACTTTGAGCAAATGCGTGCGAGCAGCAGGATGCTAGCACAAACTCTCCCAGTTTACCATAATACTCTATGTTCATGAACCCCCAGATCTGCACCTTTTATCTAACGGGAAAAACTAATTACTAAAGGCTTGACAAAACAAGTAAATTTTTAGACTAGACTGAGGCTGTGTCTGAGTCCCGAACACTGACTGGAAGCTTATTCCAAAGCTGGGAGGCTTTGTATGAAAAGGCTGTACCCCTTGAATTAACTTTATTAATTTTAGGTATTAATAGTTAGTCAGCACTTTGTGATCTAAGTAGGCGTGAGGGTTCATAATAAGAGTTTACTCTAGTGCTGGCAAGGCTGTTTAGAGCTTTATATGTCAGTAAAAGAATGTTTTGGTACTCAATGCAGAATCTAGCCAGCAACCAGTGTAGCGTTGATGAAACTGGACTGATATGCTTAAACTTTCTAGCTCTTGTAAGGACTCTGGCTGCAGCATTCTGGGCTAACTGAAAATTGTTATGGCTTTTGATGGAATATCCAGACAGCAAGGCATTACAGTGCAGTATTTCAAGGTAGAGGTAATAAAGGCATGAACTAGCTGTGATATGTACAATTGTGTGTCATCAGCGTAACAGCAGAAAATGATGACTTGTTTACTGCCAATGGTACCCAGTGGTAGCATATATAATGTGAATAATAGAGTTCATTCAACAGAGCCTTGTGGAACAGCATATTTTACTTTTCGGTCTGGTAAGATCTGAAGCAGGAAAGAGCTCTTTCTGTTATTTCTACAAAGTTCTCAAGCCTAGTAAGATAGTGGTCTGTTATATCAAATGCCGCACTAAGCTCAAGCAGAACCAGCAAAGATTTCCTTGGTCAGAGAATAATAAGCGATTGTGTACAATTTTCACTTGTGCCGTCTCTGTACTGTGTTGGGGCCTAAATCCAGACTGTACTTTAAATAACATTTAATATGGTTAAATGTTTACATATTGCGTAAAATAATAATAATAATACGTTAAACACGTGTGGCCCCCTGGTAGTACCACTGCAGCCAGTGGATTCTTGGTGACTCCCAAATACATGTGGTAGTACTTTGAAATCATATGAAATTCATATGAAATGTACAAGCCAATGGAGTCTTTTCTGCAGTACACGAAAGTGTTCATAAAACTGTGTTTGTGTGCTTCCAGGTCAGAGATACACATGCCAGCAGTATCTGTGCAGTTTGCTCTGATATTGGAGGCATACTGCAGAGGCTGCATCCCTCACATTGAAGTGCTAAAAAAACAGGTGCTCTCTCTCTCTTGTGCTCTTGCGCTCTCTCTCTCTCTCTCTTGCTCGCTCGCTCGCTCACTCTCTCTCTCTCTCTCTCTCTCTCTCTCTCTCTATCAGATCCACTTACCATACAGATACACTTTGTGTTTCTACAATAACAGATTGTGGTCCATCTGTTTCTCTGCATAATTTGTTATTCCCCTTGGCTCATTCTGAGCACATGCCCTAAAGCCTCTTTTGCTCTTTTCTGGAGGCAAAATGAGGCTGTAGAGGCTTTAGACAAGTTAACCGATGACAAATTGTTTACTGAGTCATCCATATCACAATTATGACATAATTTCTACATTTGGTTTAATGTAGTCATTAACATTTGTTGTATGGCCTAGGGACATCTGGCCAGGATGACATCTGTCATCTAAATAAAAATATCGATTTCATTGACCCATTAAATGCATATTGGTCAATTTCCTAGAATTTGAACCTTCGTTCGGGGAAAATAATTGTGCTATTTTTGGCTGCATTTATCCTTTCCCACTGCACCAAAATTGGATTACTGAACTGCAAACATGTGGACTTCGGTAGCTTGTTGTAGTTGACAGCAGTCTACATGGGAATGTAAACTCTCAGAACTCCTTAATTCTGAAAGAAAGTGGTACTCAGTTTTTTTCCAGATCTGTCAAAGGTTTTGTGGATAGCGTCTCTGCTGGATAACTATTTACTGCTGACGAAGATTATGAATTGTCTATAGGACTTTGTGTGTAATTAAAACAGTAATTCTAGTCAATAACCTGCTGGCAAGCCACATCAAAACAGAGCAGTGACAGTCAGCTTGTAAGACTTACCGATAAATTACACTTCTGGCTTTGCCGAAGGACATGACCAGCAATTATGTGTTGCCTTATACTGAAGGTGCATAAATATACTGCAGTAATGTTTTCTTTAAACCACTGTAAGTTTTGTTAAATAGTTTTCTCTTATACAGTACTGTGCAAAAGGCAGTGACCACCCTTCATTTACTTTAATTTCCACTCGAAACCAATTTTTTGGGAGATTGCTGAGGCAATTAAAATAATCCACTTGCATAAAGATGGTAAAGGTCAAGGGAAAATAAGTGGAAAAATAGGACTTTCCAAAGCTGGAAATTATTAAAGGATATAGGAAAAAATGGGACCCATAGTAGATCACTAAAATAGGTGAACACTACAGGTGTTTCTGTCCATCTTTCTACTGTTTGGAATTACTTGGTTCAGAAGTAGAAAATGACTGCAAATTCTAAGACTGAAAGACTTGAGATGGAAAAAAAAATATCACTGCAGATTTCTTTGAAATAACTGAAAGCAAGTTTCCTGAAAGCTGTAATAAAAACAAAATGTGGACACACTAAATACTGAAAAAATATTGGTTACACTTTCTATGAAAGTCACGTTTGTAAGCATCTATAAATACATTTATAACATGTTATAATGCATTCATAAGGCATTATAAACATGGTTATAAATCTTCATAAAAATTAATTACACTGCATTACACTTTATAGCCATGTTTATTGTACATTATGTACATTATATTGTTAATATAATGCATTATAAGTAGTGTTAATAACATGTTATACTGTCAGTGCCAAAGAAGTCAGTCTTTGCCTCACTTTACTTAGAGTAGACAAATACAACTTATGAGCTCTTATAATTTGTTATGAACAGTACTTATAACGCATTATGTTAACAATTTATAATGCATAATAAGCATGGCTATAACATGTAAAGCATTTTTGGAAATATTTATAGCCATGGTTATGATGCCTTATGAATGCATTATAACATGTTATGAATGTGTTTATAGATGAAAATTAAATAAACGATAGGTTTATTTCTGACTGTTGCACAGTATGGTAAACTGAAGTTTTCCATGTGCATGTGTAGTCATGGTATGTTTGATTGCAGGTCGAGGCTCTCAGTAAGCTGAAAGCAGTGAATGAGCTAATCAAACTGGGAACAATAAAAACGAAGAATAAGACCAAGGAGGCTCAGCTGAAGGAGGCCATGATGAAATGCCTTAGACAGACTGGATTCATTGAGACACTGTCTGACCTGCACTCACCACTAAATCCCCAAGTACTCCTTGGTGGTGTCAAGTAAGAATATGTGTAAATTATGGTTTACAAACAGACAGGAACTGATGGAAAAACCGGAAGTGCTTGCTAATTCTCTCTCTCTCTCTCTCTCTCTCTCTCTCTCTCTCTCTCTCTTTCTCTCTCTCTCTATCTCTATCTCTCTTTAGTGTGGAGAAGTGCAGATACATGGACTCTAAAATGAAGCCTTTGTGGATTGTTTACCACAACAAGCTGCTGGTAGGAGATACACTTGGAATCATCTTCAAAAACGGAGATGGTGAGAGACCATGAATAAGGATAAAGAGAAAGAGAGGTGGACATGAGCGTGGGAGGGAGAGGAGGCATAAATAATGTAACTAAAATTCACCAAAGGTCAAATCATGGAAACTTAAGAGATAATTTTCCTCTCTTTGTCAGATCTAAGACAGGACATGCTGACTCTACAGATCCTGAAGTTAATGGATATGCTGTGGAAGGAAGCAAACCTGGACCTCAGGTAGTATGGATGTCACTGTATGTGCCATAAAACCAGAAATGTTATATATAAAAACCTCTTTTCAATACTAGAATTGACAAAAGACTTATCTCTTGTAACTAAAGAATATTTGTCAGCGGAGCACGGCCATGCAGTGCAGTGCAAATACAGCCACACCCCCTCTGTACTAAAACAGAGCAGATGAACTCTGGAAGATGTAGAAATTAAGCCTCATAGCTATTACGTTTTCTGGAATAAAAAAAAAGTTGCACTTCAAAAGGTGACGTTTCTCGTTCTGAATGTTTACTTAGAGGGTGCTAAAATGGATCAAAATTG
This sequence comes from Piaractus mesopotamicus, assembly GCA_023558415.1. NCBI lineage: Eukaryota > Metazoa > Chordata > Actinopteri > Characiformes > Serrasalmidae > Piaractus > Piaractus mesopotamicus. The sequence goes on along the minus strand of JAILXH010184274.1, from coordinate 10,889 downwards.
TAAGATATCTTTACTGTTCCCTTTGAAAACTTCACTTTGCTCAGTTAATTTTGCTTATTCAGCAGCAAAATTATTAAACAGCAAAATTGACCAAGAGTATTTAAACATTTCCCTGTTACTGTATCAGTTAATGAGCTGACTGTTTTATAGTTGACAGGTTTTAGTCTCAGAAGGGCTAAAGTAACTTTATATAATGTGACTTGTAAAGCAGCACTGAAGAAGGGAGATGCAATGGCAGCTCCAGTCCTGGATGGCCGGTGTACAGCATGGTTTGGTAGTTGGCCTACTCAAAAATACCTACTAACTGGTTTGTCAGTTAATGAAGTTTTCATTGTGAAGCACTTGCAAGGAACTTTATATACCACACAGTGACTTCTCGTGTTATAATCAAATATAAAATTGAAGCATCATTGTACCCCCATACCTCCGCAGAAAAAATGCTCCCCAACATTCACTCAAACCAATGCCCCATGGTGCATAGTGATTCCTTTTTTGTATGCATTGATTTCTGCTGCTGGGTCTGTGATCTTCAGTCTTCTCTCTCAGGCATTGGTAAATAATGATTGGTAAAATATTTTATGTAAAATATACACTCATCGTGCCCTTTTTTTTTTTTTTAAGTACATCACGGTCTTGTCTACATTTATTGCCCATTTTGTCGGTTCTATTTACCATGTAGGTTCACTTGTAGTTCTGCAGTTACAGACTATAGTCCATCTGTTTCTTTGCATAATTTGTTATCCCACCTTTACCTCATTCATTCTGATAAAATGGGCAATAAAGGTAGATACAAGGGAGGTGTACCTAATAATGTGTATGTATTTAACAAAAATTATTCAGAAATCACACAATAGCCTGAGAACATGAACTGTTGTATGCTGGTGGCTGTACAAAACTGTTTAGAAACATAAACCGAATGCACTCCTATATCTTGTAGAGACCTGAGGTGTATATTACATATTTCACAAAAAAAGCTTCAAGATATTAACAAAACTGTTAAAAAGTTCACAAGAAAGCACAAGTAATTTTAAGTCTTGTTTTACTTTCAGAGTCGTGCCTTATGGTTGCCTGGCAACAGGAGATCGCACAGGGTTGATCGAGGTGGTGTCATCTGCTGACACCATCGCCAACATCCAAAAAAACAGCAGTAACATGGCAGCTGCTGCAGCCTTCAACAAAGACGCTCTTCTCAACTGGCTCAAAGACAAAAACCCTGGGTAAACCAGCACTTGTCACCTTTTGTACCTCTGCCCTGCATGTTAGTGTTCTTCCTATTCTAACACATCCATTTCAGTTCAGGGAGGGCTGTTAATTAGTTCATTAGTTACAAAAGGTATCTTGGGAGCAGGGAAAACTAAAATATGCAGGTCAGTGGTACTCCATGACCAGGACTGAGAATCACTGACCTAAGTAAAGAAATTGTAGGTCCATTAACAGGCAAAGAAGGTTTCAGATTTATTTGCTGCATCCAAAGGTCAAAAGGGTTCTGACTTGACAAAATTTTCTTAAATACTGTCCTAACATTAAGACAACCCCAGAGGTGACATAGTTCACTATAACTGGGCATTTTAAAAATCCCCGGATGTTGCAGATGCGATCTCCACCATCTGCTCCTATTACCTTCATGTGTTAATATTGATCAAACTCATCAGATAAAATATTACAGCAACATTCAAAATTCAATTACTTATATCAAAAATTAAATTCTTGATATCAAAAGTGTAATTTTTACTAGTAAACAAATCAATTCCTCATATCAAGAATTTAGTTTTTGCTATCAAGAGTTTAATATTTACTGGTAAAATTTGATTCTGGATATCAAAGATTTAAATTTTACTAGTAAAAATTTAATTCTTGATATCAGGAATAGATTTTTTACTAGTAAAAATTTCATTTTTGATATCAGGAATTGAACTTTTACTAGTAAAAAGACCATCAATATGGCAAGCCATTTTAGCTTTTAATCTTTTTTTTCTTGATATTAGGAATTCAATTTAAATGTGAAAATTAAATACTTACTAGTAAAAATAGTATTCTTACATGTAGAAATTAAATTTTTGAAATCAAGGATTCGATTTACACGTGAAAATTTAATTCTTACTAGTTGAATTTTTACTAGTGATAATTCATGAGTTTCCCCCTTCATTTTAATGGGGGAAACATTTATGCTAGTAAGAATTAAATTGTAGATGTAGTATTAATTTGTACATGTAGTAATTTAATTCTTGATAACCAGATTTAAATTTATACAAGTAAAAATAAAATTTTTACATCTGAAATTTTAATTATTACTAGTAGAAATTAAATTTTCACTAGTAAAGATTCATAGTTGTATGGCAAGCCGTTTTAGCTTTAAATCCTTTTTTCTTGATATCAGGAATTCAATTGAAACGTGAAAATTGAATTCTTATTAGTGATAATTCTTACTAGTGCCATTTCTTTTTACATGTAGAAATTCAATTTTTGATAGTAAGAAGTAAAAATTTACTTTCTACTAGTAAAAATATAATTTTCACTAGTAAAATTATATTTTTTTGATATCAAAAATAAAATTTTTACTAGTTAAAATTATTTTTTTGATATCAAGAATAAAATTTTTACAAGTGGAAATTAAATTTTCACTTGTAAAAAAATTATTCTAAGTAGTAAGAATTGCATTTTTACTAGTGCAAATTAAATTATTACATGTTCTAATGTTAATTAGCTTGATTTGCATGTGGGTGTGAAGGCGAGGATGATTTGCATTTTGCTTTTCTTAAAGAGACAACGGCAAGTACCATAAATATATATTACGTATAAGCCATTAGGAAAAATAATGCTTGCACTTTAGCTTGCAGTACATTCAAACATTTACATTAAAAACATTTAAAATGTTATTGTCTTGCACAAC
>JAILXH010184240.1:11826-26609 GCA_023558415.1 Piaractus mesopotamicus | reverse complement strand
TGAAACATGACGATCTGAAGGAATGTTCAGTCAGAGGGGCAGGACTCTCTCTCTCTCTCTCTCTCTCTCTCGTTATCTTGCTTGCTCTTACTGCTTTTGCTGTCTTTCTAGTGCATTCTAGAGCTCTTTTACGTCCTTCCTGGGTAGCATGAGGCTTCTTAGCGTCAGAATTAGCATGTAACGTGAATGAAAGGGTGTGCCCTGTGACTAGTTATCTGAATTTGCCTTTTGATAAATTGGTACAATAAAAACCATGTGAGAGTATAATTGTGAAGACCATGCAGTACTCCTCCGAAGTGGAATGTTCAGGAGCTGTTTATTAGACATACAGAGAGAGCGAGTTTGAAATATGATGCTGGCCCACCGCCAGCAGAGAAAGACAGGATTCCAGCTCAGAGGAAGGGGGGTGAGGGGTGACAGTTTTAGAGAGAGGAAGAGATATGTGGATGAAGCGAAGTAGTTGATGGTTGAGAATAGGATCCAACTGAATCCATTTACTTATTGTTTACTGCAGTGTATTTTCCCCCTAAGCTCTACCTGCTCTGTGTGGCTACTCGGAATGCATGAAAATATCACTCCTATCTGTATAGGCAGATAATTCTTTAAAAATTGTTTTAGACAATTGTTAGATTTGACCAGTAATTCAAACAAGTATTTGATAGTGTTCATTGTTCTCTGGAAGACCAGAACATTTAGATTTTACTGCCTTTTGCCTCTCTCTTAAAATACCTTCTGCATTTCTCTGTAATTTTGATCCAGTTGGATTTAGTCTCAGTTTCTACACTTTATAAATGTGCATGTATCTGCTTTGTCAGATACGTACATGATAAGAGTTGGATATCAGATATTGGCACCAGCCCAAAATGTCCTTATCGGTGCGTCAGTGTATGTTTTTGAATATGTTCTTATCGTTTAAGTTGCAAAACTAAAACCTGTTTTCTCTTTATCGAGCCGATTCAACAGCTTCTTGATTAAAAATACTGTTCTACTCTAATCTAATGTAGAGCAGCAAGTGCATGTTCAGAAATCATTTCTTCAAATTCAATAAGTCCTCATTGAGTGAGAGGGAGTCAGATCCATAGGCATGTATTTTGAGAAGACAGTTTTTTGCCTTTCCATATGACTGCATTTATACTATGTTGGGAAGAAAACCCTGCGTTGGCCATGATGGTCAGTAGCTGCTCTGAATGTGTCTGCGACTGTATCCTATAGTGCAGTAAGGTTAAAAACATGGCACTGTGACGCATGCCTCCATGCTGTCCTTTGATTGGAGCAGTGTCTTAGTTTCTCGGCCAATCTCAGGAGGTTCTTCCATAGATTGGACACTGCGTGCACACATATGTTTGTGTTTTAAGGTCAGTGGGGGTGGTGTTTTTATGGCTTTGCTCCATGTTTTCCTGTGCAGTGAAGAGCAAAGGTTCCTGGGAGAAAAACAGAGGATGGAAAGAAAAAAAAAAAAAATCACAGGACAATTTGCATACTTCTTCCCCTTTCCTCTCTCGTTCGCCTCAGGTGCAGTCTGATAAACAGTAGGTTGCAATGGAAAAGAGATCCGTTATTCCTGTAATGCAGCACCTGCTATTGCTTAAGGTTTTTGTATCAAAAGGGGAAAAAACAAATAACTCACCTTAGGCCCCTGCCCCCACTCTCCCCTGTCTCTTGTGTGTCCACACAGGCACATACATGTCTCCTCTTTCAGTCTCCCTCCTGCTTTCTTTCTTTTTCTTTTTTGTGGAAGCAAAGCAGCCATTTTAGTTCCAGGGCTTCTCTGGCTTTTGCGATTCTTTCGCTTCCCTGTTTTTAATAACTCAAAACCCAAGGTAGTCTCTTGTTGGCTGTATTTATTTTATCAGGGCAAAGCATAGTGAGACATTATGCAGAAAAAGCATATTTACTGAAAGGGTGTTGTCTCATGGAAGACAAATATATTTTATTAAGGTCTTTTGCATATTATAGCATTTAGTGAGGTGTGACTCACTTCATATAAAAATCTGTCTCAACAGCATCATGAAGGAAAAACGCTGCCTCTTTTAATTAAAGTGTGATTATTTTGAGACAAATTTGCCATTTTGAAGATATGAAGCATATCTGGAGTTGTTGTAGTATTAGTATTAGTAGTAGTAGTTAGGATGTGTTTGTATTTGTTTGATATTTGATGATCTTGACTAAGGCTGTAGTACAATTTGTCCATAACCGACGACTTTCTGCAAAGCCCTTATCAGCTAATTTGAGTAGGCAAAACTGACCTCAAATTAGCACTTGGAGATAGCATGTTCATGTAAGAGTGTCACAGATTTGTTAGCAGAGCTTAGCTTGGCCCTTCAGCTCACGCTTCCAGGTTTAGGGACTGGTAAACTCTGTATGGCTGATTCTACAGGTCAGAGTGTCAGCCTCCTTTAACTTTTGCCCTTGTACTGGCTTCCTCTTTCTCTTGTCAAAAAAAGGAAATATTATGAATAATTGCCTGTGGCAATTTGGCCGTCCAGACAGCATGAGGCGTATTTGTGTTTGAGCAAGACGGTGAGGTGGAAAGACTGATGTCATCGTTTCTTCTCAGGTGGCTGTTTTGGGTTATGACCAAACAAGTTTTGCATGGTGTGAAGTTCAAGATTGTGTTGAGGGCATTGCAGTTTGGATTACATGTGTCATGGCCACCGTCACTGCAAAACGTCCAGACCACCAATGTCCTGTTTGTAATTTCTTCAGAAGGATTTTTGTTCAGTAAAGGATCCCGGAGAGATGTTTGTTCTCTGCTGTGCCATCCGCATCTGAATCAGCTGAGTCCAATAGCATTAACCTCAGTTAAATCATATTAGCGTGTATGTAGTCTCCAGGGCAGGTGAGCTCATCTAGGCACAAAACTTAATCTGTAGAATGAGTCTAGAAGAACATGAAAAAATGCTAGAAACAAAACCTTGTATCTCTGAAATTGTATTTTCATATATACAGTAAAAAGATGTCCTTTAATTTACCATTATGAAACAAGATTTTAGTTCAAGTAACTTTTGCCCATTTTCAGATAGTCTGGTTGTCTTGAACATTCCCTAAATATAAATAGCATCTGATGTTTTCTAACAGTGTTTAAAGAAAAAAAGTGCTTGTCTTGTCTTGAGAACCAAATGTAGGGAGGAATGAACAGAAGAGCTGAGAGTGTCAGAGTAACGACCGGTTAGGGCAACAGGAATGGAGCGGGGTGGGGGGGGGATGCTTTTTCCTTTTATTGCTAAGAGAGATGATGTCATCTGTGCGTGTGCGTGTGTGTGTGTGTGTGTGTGCGCATGTCTGGCGAGATATTAGAGCTGGGTTCAGTTCGCTTCCAGTATTAGGACAGTGAATTTTTATTTTTTTTGTCTTGAATGGATTCAGCCAAGCCCTGCATTTCTTCGGTGTAGCATGGTGGTTTTTTTTTTTTTTTTCTTTTTCTTTTTTCTTTTCAGAATGACTAATCAAAACAGAGCAAAATGTACTGTCCTGTATTTATTGTATTTGACCACATTTCCATATAAATAATACAGACCAGGGAGCTCTGACAGTTATGTAAGGTGCGTTGTATTGCAAAGCTCATATGTAGGAGCTCTACATGGTTGACATTTGTTTTTATATGATATATGTTTAGGTCCTTGGAAGCGCTGTGGGACATCAGTTGCTGAGTATTTGTTACTGAAAAGAAGTGCAAACTACTCTTAAAATTGGAATTTGCTACTGAGATTTCTAAAATTTGTACTGCTGAGGTTTCTAAAAAAATTGCTGTAGTAGTCAACAGTAATTAGGTAGGCGACTGCTCTCTTCAGTCAAGCTTCAAACAGCCTCTGGTGGCTTGCTTACATTCTGGTTTAGTTCAGTCTTAAGTAGCAGTATTGGACAAAAAATGAACAAAAAGTGAATTTCCTAATTATTAGCAGCATTACAGCATGAGCGGTTTGTTGAAAGACATTGGTAAACAGCAAAAGGGAGCATCACTGTCATTCATTTTCTTTTTCTATGACTGTTCATTTAGTTTTAATGTTACTGTTATTTTAACAGGTTATCATGCCTTGTTCAGTTTAGCACTCTTTTGGCTTGATTTTATTTTCCTTACGTGTTCTTCTGTTTTTGCTTCCCTTACTTCCTACTCTCCCAGCTCTTTGTTCAATCAGACAAGAATAAGGTTAAGGATTAAGGAGAAGGAAAAAAGATTTCTGATCTTTTACTACAGCTCTTGTGTGGTGTGAGGAAGAATGTCAGGATAGCTGGGGAGGTGACCAAGTTGAATCGATTGGGTGAAAGAAAGAGTCGGAGACTGGAGGAGAGAGAGAGAGAGAGAAGAGATTTGTGCTGCTTGTTTTATGTCCCTCATCGTTTCTTCTCCAAAATGGCCTTTGTTTTCCTCAGCTGGAGTGTACGTGTGTATGCACGGAGAGACAAAAAGAGAGGCTGTCAGTAATTTGAGCCCAGTGTTGAGAAGAGATGGACAAGCAGAGCGAGTGAGAGAGATGAACAGGGGAAGCGAGAGAGAATGAGCTGAACTGACGGTGGATAGAACAGGTTGTTGCTTAGCAAATTTACCGTTTTCTTTTGCGCCCTGGTCCAAGGTGCCCAAAAATCGGGACATCTTGGAATGAGTTTGCAGTACACTGAATTGGCATTTTGGTAGTTTTTGGTGCAGTGTAGCATTGTATTTGTGAAGTAATACAGAATATAGGTGACCATCCACATGCTCTCATTGCTTTGCAGGGATGTAAAGATACAGAAAATCCAGTTTGATACTGTACAGTAGTGTCTCGATACGGTGCATTGTGCGATATTGCAGAAGATAAGGAGTGTCTGAATATGTTAGTCTTAATACAGCAAAAAATTTGAATACCACTGGGTTTTTTTTGCACAATTTAATGCACAATTTGATGTATTCATTTTCTGTTTTATTTTTGTTTAACATATAATATTTTTGTTTAACATTTAACAAATAACTTTTGCACAGGCCAAGTATGTTAAATTCAGCAGATACAGTTTTGTTCTCTGTATAGTATGTGTATTTATTTTCACTTAGAAAGTCAACAAAACATGTAATCTGGCCAGTGAAGCCCAAACCTTTGGGTTGAACTGTGTGTTAATTTTTGCACCATGCATGCGCTGTAAAGCTGTAACACATTTTCAATTTCAGTATAATTTTGAGGTCGATTTTGAGGTCAAGATGCAGTTTAAATTTTGATATTTTGTGTGTTAAAATGGTTGTACAGAGCTCTAAAAATATATACACATTGGTTTGGCTCAGATAAAAAACAAAGTTCTCCAGTAGAACTTTCTCAGTGTCTCCTGCTCTGCCCTCTAATCACTGAGTTTTTGCATTTTGCGCATGGGTGTTTGTAGATAATTGGTAAGTTAATATAGACAATAAAAAGAACCAGCGGTGCCACATTTAAAAATTACTATCAAAAATAATGATTATCGTTTTGACTCGGTGTTTAACACACTGCACTGCACTAAATCCAATTAAACATTACTAATTAGGTTCTTACTAATGCCTTTGTCTAGTGTTCTAGAAATACTGACGCTTGCAATGATGTACTCAGATAAACATCATGATAACAATGTCATATTGCCCAACCCTGGGTGCATGTCTAACATAATCCACCAAAATTCAAATTTAATGTTTATAGAGGTATTGAAATCCGTACACCCTTATTCCTTTGTGAACAGAAAAGTTCAGCTGACTGCCTGTAATGTTTGCATGTTTTAGCGGCTTGTATGATTGTATCTCTCTCTAGTGCGCGTTGTCTCTTGTACTAAACAGAAAACCTGTTGAGTAGTTTTTAATTTTTTGATGGTCAGTAATTAATGCTCGTTTGGTGCCACAAACAAGTGTGTGTTTATGGAACAGATTTCACCGAAAATGTTTTATCTATAAATTCTTGTTTTCGAGAAATTGCTTTGCTATATGCTATGTAATCTCTTTTGGTATTGATCCGATTAAACACGGATGTTTTCACCATATTCTGTTGAGTACATGTGAGTTACAAAAGTGGGGAAAAAAATGTTAGCTAGTGTTGCTCAGTTACGATACCTGAAGTCAAAGTATCAACCAGTACCAAATATCTGTCCAGTACCAGATTTTTATTTTTCTTCAGTTTTAAAGAAACTGTGTGGAGTTGCTTGGGATCGTTCTTTATTATGTAAGGTAACATGAGTTGATCTTAAAAACAAAATATACTAATTTAAAAGTAAATATGTGTGACGAATAGGCTATTGGATAATGCACTGTTAGTTTTATAACCACAGTAAATAAGACAGTATTGAATGTAGATTTGTCAGGTTTGACCGATACTTGATTCGTTCAATAAGGCCATCATCGGTGATCAGATCCAGTACATTAGACTGATGCATCATTACAAATGATGCTGCTGAATGTGAACAGATTATCATTAGTGAGTTTTATGTTTAATTAGCACATTGCTTATATCAACAGGGAATGAAACCCTGCATTCATTCCCACCACTGAGACTCTGAGTCCCTACAGAAGGTCTCAGCTGTGCACCGCCTTACCTAGTTGAGCTGCTTGGTATTGGCATGTGACTGGTTTAGGTCAATGTTATATCAAATTAAGGGACAAAATTTAATTTGGGGAAATTTCTTACTAGTTTCTGATTTCCCTGCAAATGTGGAAAACAGCTGAGGTAATGTTGAGTGGCAAGCTAGCCAAGAGAGATCACTGTACTGTTGTTCTTGAAATCACAAACCTCCAGCTGGAGGGGACTCTGTTAAAGTATCGCTCTGAGTCGTTCATACCAGTTGGAAACTTGTGCAATGTAACTTGAGACTTTCAGTTGTTTTTATTGCTAATGGCTGGTTCTCAACTGCGCACTGCAAACATGACTCAAAATCATATTTCAAATTCAATAACTTGATTAGCCTAGCATAAACATGGTGCGTCACTTTTCTTCATTTTGCTGAACTGTGAAATGTGCATAAGTAAAAGAGGATGGAGCCTGTAGATGATGTACTGAAAAAGATCAAACTTGTGCTTATGATGTTATTTCAGACTTGCATAGCAAATGAACCACCCTGGTCTGGTATTGTGACAAGTCACAACACTTTTGTGTTTTAATTTCTCCCTGTCTGACAAGCTTTGTAGCTGTTGCGTGCACTTTTGCCAAAAGCATTTGCTTTAGTGTCAGTTTTGTAGCACAGTACTGATTAGTTAAAAAAAATAAAAGGAAGTAGTTCACAGAATTGGCTGTGTCTGGCTTTTTTCAGTATCTTTTAATGTATTCCTCCAAAGTTCTTTTTCTCTTTAAAGCATTTAAGTGAAGTTTGCTTGACAAGTAGAAGGAAAATTGGCGTAGGAAAAAAAATAACACATCCACTAAGTGCAGTTATTGCATGCCAAACAAGTGAAACATCAGTTTATTTGTCAAAATGTCAGCTCTGCCCTTTAATTGAATATAAATCTAAGACTAGCCCTGATCCGTGACTGTAATGACAGCTCAGTATAGTGGCATTAGTTGTTGCACTGTTGATTTATTAGAGGATTAAAGTACAAGTAAAGCTGACGTATCACGAGCATGTTGGTAAGATGGTGTTAGGTCTGGCAGCTCACTCACACAGTGCTTGTCCGCAGTAACTATGGGCCGTTAGCAACCGTATCTATGGGGACATGTTCTTGAACGCCATGCATGTGGGTGCTAAGATGCTTCCTGATAGGAGGTGAAAAATGTCTACAGAAGTGTCTCAGCAGACTCGACCTGTAAAATTAAAAAAGTTTGTGTTTGTATTTAAATTGTGGGTCAGGCTGTGGTTGTTTAATCATTCCTGTAGTTTCTGATGTAGCGTAAGATAATATAGCGATCATCATAAGACTTTTTTTTTAAATTTTTATTTTAATGCCTCATCTTAACTGTGGTGGGTGTTTTAATCCATGTAATTCCGCCTGGTCCCTTAACGGAATATTGTCTGTGTCTCTTTTACCTTCTTATCTTCCGAACTTATATTGTTATTTTTATTTTGGAGTACTAAAGAAGAATATGCCTTGTTTTTGCTTTAATTGGCTGAATGTATTGGTCTCTGTGTTGTCATGAAGCTTCAGATGGTAGGGATGCCCTCCAAATGACATGCAAGTGATATCAAAAACATTTTTATAAATTTGATTACATTTTTGAAAGGGGGGAATTTTGACAAACACACTAGAACTGCAGTGATAAATGCCAGTCATTGAACTGCATTATACTTTTTGAACATAAAACTCCTGCCCCCTGCACCTTTGAAATACCAGTCTGTGGATAATTCTCATTGTGTAGGTGGGTTTCTGTCAGTGCCTAAGCATAATAAAATGCCATGCCTAATGCATCTGACATACAGCTCTGCCCCCTTTCTGTACCGTGGAGGAACTGCATCTTTGGATAACGTAGCCTAGTAATTGTGTTTGTGCATATTGTCTGCCTGTGAGATTTAGTCTAGCTGATGTGGTTTGCACTTGAAAACAGTTGGATCATCTACAAAGACTTTTCTGTAAGCTCAACACTTTGATTAGAAGTTGCTGCTTGTTTGTCTGGCTTAGTTTTGCAGTGATTAGTTCTCTAAACCAAAGCAGTTACTTGTGCTACGTCTGTCTCTGCCATTATTAATTAACCTAACACAGAGACTTACTTCTGTCAGGCTTCTTTTTGTTATTGATTTATTATGTCACAGCAAGAAGAGACTCTGCTGTGAGGATTTGGTCAGCTCCAGGAAGCTGCGCTTGGCCAGTGAGTAATAGTTTAAGAGTGAGGTCATCTCTGGGGGTTTATGGTGTTGTGTGCAAAGACAAGGCCCTATATCTACAGAAATCTTCTGTAGCATACCTATCGAAATTCACACTGTTTTTGAAGGTTTCATGTCAGAAGTTTTGTTTTCAGTTATTACCCAATAGTGAGTTTTAACTCCTAAATATAACTCCTTATGAAAAACCATGTGCCTCGTGACCGTTTGTTGGAATTCCCCTTGATGGACGACAGGAGCTTTACACATGTATAATTATGCTCAAAAGTGACTGGAAGCAAAGGACAGCATCAGATCAGTAGGGCTGAAAGATGAACAATTTTTGGATTTAAATATTACAAAAAGATTGCAATCTTGAAAAATCACAGGAACTGCTATTTTAACCAATCAAAACCAACTAAACACCCACATAATATGTACATGACAACATGACCACAACTATCTGGCCACCTGGAACGCTACATTCAGTGTTTAAGCCTCAAGGCCAGAAAAATAGATAAGTTGGTCTTCTTAGCCAATTAAATGTGGCTTTAAATGGTTGCAATCTAATTCACAGTTACAAAATTGATTAGAATGTTAGTTATGAGATTGGTTACAATATTAATTAGATTTTTCACCAAAATATTTTTTGTAAGTCCTAAATATAAGTCTTCTACACAGTTGCTCATGAAAGAGAAAAGAAAAATGACCAGTGTTATCACCGTTTAGCTATTTGCCATGTTAGTTTTGTAAAGGGTTATTTTTGCCAACAACTGTGGATCTGACTGTATGTAACAGTATTTAGAATTGCGGATACTTCTGCTGTTGCTCATTTCCTCTCCCCCTTTCTCTCTCCCTTTCTCTCTATAGGTCTCCTGATGTGCGTGAGGTGCTGTGAGTGGCATTGCGGTGCCCCGCCTCTGGAGTGGTCTGTCGCTGCCATCCGGACCTCGTGATCCCCTCTTCCCTCCTTCCCCCCTCCTCTCCTCCTTTCCCCCTGTCCCTCCATCCCTATCCCCCCTCCCTCCCCCTTTCCCCCCCTCCCCTGCGGCGCTGTGCTTGAAGTCATGAGCATAGCAATCGCACTGGGAGTCACCACACCTGAGACACCTTACACAGACATGGCCGCCGGATCAGAGTGAGTATTGCAACTCTGTGTGTGAGCGTGTACATGTATGCAGGCACATGCATGTGTATAGGAAGAATGCTGAGCTTGACGTTAAGGGTAAAATTTAAGGTGGCCTTTATATGGATGTGACGGATAGGATTAAGCGATAGTTCTGAAGGTCTGTTTCTGTGTAACTGCAAAAAGATCTTATATGTTTGTGTTTTACCACGTGTTTGTCTACCAGATTAAGACATTGACATTGCTGATGAGGTCTTACGCAATACAAATCAGCCTTGTTGCTCCCGTCTGAAGTGTGAGGACAGCTTCAGGAAATGAGAGGGGGGAATGGAATTTGTAGTCAAAAATGAGAGCGGTCAGTATTGGCCCGCATTTTGGCTGTAGAGTTACAGTTTTGTGTGGGAAATGTTTAAATGGCTGTGAAGGTGGGAAATCTGCAGTGTGTCTTTTGACTATTTAAAGCTGAAAAAAAGTCAGGAGGGGAAAAAAAAAACAAAACACTGACATGTTTCACGTACACTGCTGTGAGTCACTCTGAAGCTTGGAATAATTTTGAAAGTCAGTGGTGTCGAGTTGGTTTCTGTGGGCATTTTTTGGAGTTTTTCATAAGTCTATAAACTTATACTGATAATTATTCTAAACCCTAGTAGATAATTTACTTGCATCCTTAAAAGAAGGCCAGGTTTTGACTTGGTTCTCTTTTGAATACTCTTTCAACACGCTTGCAGTCATCAGATTCTTTCGCTCAGGGAAGGGATCCGATGCAAAGCTGATGTTGCAAAATCTTCTTCTGCATGTTGCCTGCAATTACATATTTCCACCAGAGGCATCTCTAAATCCTCAAATTTTACATAATGCAGCTTCAAGAAATCAAACTAGCAGGTTCAGCACATTGTAAAATCACAGATATTTCATTTGTTGGATACAGTATTCAGGTCATGAAACTCTTTCTGCTATGCCCAGATATGATCAACTTGACTTATTACCTACAAATAAAACAGTAGTGACATGGCAGTCTGTTGTTTAATCTGGTGAATCCAGTTCCAGCACAGTCAGCGGGCAAGTGCAAGCGGTGTGAGTGGTTTGACACAGTTGTGCTCTTGAGCGAGGCTTTAACCTTCATGTACTCCATGTGATGCCACAGTATAGGAATAGTGCATTGTAAATTTAAACTGAATAGTTAAAAATCGCAAAGAACAACATGTATCACAGTATTTAGCTTTTGCCTCAGGCTAGCTTACCAAATTCAAGAAGAGACACAGTGCAGCAAAAATGCAATACTGTTTAACTGAGTTTAATAAAAAGCGAAGGTGGAAAACCCAAACAAAAAAATATTTGCAAAAATTATCTGCATGTTCACATTATCTGAGTGATTATAATAGTGTGATAATGGCAATATTAACTAACAAAAGAAATCCAATAACAGCTGCTTGTTACTATGTAGTTTTAATTGGAGAGTGTAACGCCACTGTTAAAAGGCACTCTTGTTTTTTTTTCATGAAGCATGCAGTTGATCAATATTCTGGAAGTACTGATACCTGTGATGCACCCAGAAAAATATGTTGTGCATTTTTTTGTAGTAACTATGGAATATTGTTATATTGTCCATGCCTGTGGTTGACTGCTAACCACAAATATGAGTAGCTTGTGGCTGAAATAACCAAAAACAAGCCGTGAAATCCTTTTATGGATATGGAATGAATGCGATCATCCTCAGAATGGAAGTGCATGTTGGTAAAACTACCTAAGCCTCTTTCAGCTTGTGAGGTTGAAAAGGAAAAGAGTTCCTGTTTGGTAGGCGTTGGAGGTTACATAAGAAAGCCATGATCATTCCTTCATCTAGAGCAGCTCATGCGTTTATTTTAGAGCAGTACTGCCACCTAGTGGCCAGTTCTGCAAAGAAAGACACATTGTTTATTTCCAATTATGCTAGCCTCCGCACAGCTTTTATTTCAGTCAGTATTTCAGAAATGATGTTCTGCAATTTGTTTCTTTTTAACTACATAGTCTTTTTTTTTTTTTTTTTTTCTCCTTTCTTCTCCCCCCCTCTCTCTCAGTCCTGAGTCAGTGGAAGCGAGCCCTGCAGTAAATGAGAAGACATATTCCAACCACAGCTGTGGGAGCACACAAAATCATGGCTACCGCGGCCTACCCTATGCTGTGAGTATCGCTTCACTTGCATTGCATGCAGCTTTAATAAGAAAACGCAATTGGATTGCATAACCTGTCAGAAGGTGCTGTGCTACATAATTAAATTAAGCTGCAAAATTACCATGAAACTTTATAATATGCTCATCTTTTTTTTAAATCGCTTTTAAGTGCAGTTAACTCATGTTGACATCACTGTATTAAGCATTTGATAGGGATATGTAATTCTCTTCATTATTTATAATTTATTTTAGACTTGTCATTTTTCAACCATGTTCAAATATCACACTGTAACTGCTGAATCCTGCATGATTTTTGAATGCCACGTTTTATTTTCATTCCCGCCTCCTTCCTTTCTCCTTTTCTTCTTCCTTCTCCCCCCCATTCCTCCTTCCTTTGTGTCTCTCTATCTTGTTCTCTCTTTTTCTCTCTCATGCCTGAACACCATTGTTTGAAGATGCAACAGTCTTCCGTTGTGTGTTGTCAGGATCATAACTATGGAGCGCCGCCCCCTCCCACCCCTCCCGCCTCCCCGCTCTCTCAGACCATTATTCCCCGTCTGGAGCTCAATGGTGCCCGATCCCGTTTCCACACCAATGACCCCGACAACTCAGCTGACAGCGAGAGCTCCTCGGAGGAGGAAGAGGGCGCCGTGCCGTCCGGCTGGTGCCAGTGCCGCCTCATGCCGGATGGCTACCTTATCAAGTGTGAGAGCTGCAGGTAAGGAGGGTGCAGAACTGACCTGAGCTGTTTGGCTCTGGTTTCTGCAGATTGCTTGGTGGCCTCTTGTGTTATCCACATTTTGTTTTACAAAAAAATTTAGGTACTAGTGCAAAATTATTAATGTAAAATTGCAATGTTTTTTTTTTTTTAATTGGTGGCTATATCTGTTAAACTAATTAAGGGTTAATCTAAGGGTTGTTATGTTTTTGTTTTTATTTTTTGTTTATTGAAACAAATGGAATAAAGTTGCAAATCCAGACTTGAGCCTGCCAGTACAGAATGTTAATCATATGTAAATGTGGGTCATTGCTAAATACAAGTTAATCATGTAATTATTTAATTTTAAAGAATCAGTTTAAATGTCATTCAAAGATTACATTACGGTATTATCGTATTGCCATTTAGTCTCTGTCAGTAGCATCCTGTAGTGCATCTGCAGTATTTGATTGGCTCTCTCACTTGTAATATGTACAGGGGTCTGGACAGGAGAAAAGGGCTGGATGGTCAACGCCGGAAAGCAGACAATGTGTCGGGTATGAGAGAACAAGCACGCGTACACACTCAGTCTAGGTGTAAAGTTTGTAAGTGTCAGTTTTATTGGTTTGTGTGTGTGTATGCCCTTCCAATAGTGTGCTTACTTTGTGTGTTGACAGTAGGAGAGAGCAGTGCTACAGAGAGTGGAGATGAGGAGGTGTCAGCTGCCACAGTGTCATACACAGCCACTCAGCACACCCCCACCAGCATCACCCTCACCGTCAACCGAGTCAAACGCAGCAAAGCCAAGAAGAGGAAGAAGAGCACAGAAAAAACACGAGCCACCCCTAAAGCAAAGAAGGTCAAGGTACATAGTCAGACACGTGCACATTCCTACTGCTAAGTGACTTGAAGTCACACAAATAAGTACACCTGTATTTTCAGCAACATGGCATGCGCTGTGCATCTATTACATAGTCTAATCTAAATGGTTTTATTTCGCAGGCCTTTAGAGAAGGTTCCCGAAAATCCTTGAGGATGAAGGTAAGACGCACTCTTGCCATCACAATCCATACCTGTGTCCTCTTATCAAATACTTGCAAAGACTGATGAGCAGAGAGCACAGTGATTTGGTCATGTAAGAGGCAGCATTATTCTCATTTTTGTAGAACCACTGAGTTGTCTATACTCAGTGTTTCTACAATAAGAAGTCTCAGGTTTTGTTTAATTTGTTTTATTAGTACTATTTTACATTCCAATCTTATTTCCTTTAAAATGAAACACGTCCCACTAAAATCATTAGAATCTCCAAACAGTGCAAATCCCCTGTCTTTCTTTTAGAACTCCACCAGTGAGGCAAGTGGGTTGGATGAGAACACAGCTGAAGGCTGGGAGACACGTATTCGCCAGTGGACAGACCATTATGAGGAGGCGCTGGCCAACCAGTATAGTGCTGATGTTCAGACGCTCCTCCAGCTCCATCACTCCTCCAGCAAGAGCTCTGCGAGCCAGCCAGCACTCACCATGGACACCATCAACCGCACAGAACTGGCCTGCAACAACACAGTGCTCAGCTCTCAGATGCAGGTACAGCACTGCCTCTGTTTCAAGAGGAGTTAGCTACTTTGTTTTAACCATTTAGGATGTAAACCTGACTGGGCAAAAACCATCTACAGGTTGGTGATATATAACTGTATGGTGTAACCTGTATGGTCAGATTCAGCACAAACTCAACTTTTCAGCAAGTTATTAAACATGTTTTCAGTGTTTAAGATGAAAGTATGTGAATGCATAAAAATCCTGAAAACCACAAATTCCCTGTTTTCACATAAATATAACTCGAAATATACAGAAGAAAACCATTTTAAAGAATAACCTGAACAGTAAATCATTTTAACAAATTCAGTGCCTTTTAACAAAAGTTACTGAAAACATCTGTCTATATGTACAGGTCGCCCTGGAATTGGCTAGTTGTGTTTGAACCTACTACTGCTCTTTTGGCAGTTATGTTTTTAAAACAAAACCAATGCTTTAAAAGTGTATCTAAAGCTAAATAGATGGTGTACTTAATTTTCTGATTGGCAACTAGTGTTGGCAATGACAG
>JAILXH010184161.1:1095-16224 GCA_023558415.1 Piaractus mesopotamicus | reverse complement strand
AAAAAAAAAATGACACTGACCTTTTGGAGATGTCAAATAAATGGCAGGGTCTGGGTTAAAATTAAGATGCAACCATGAAACAAAGAGGGTTAGGCCTATGTACATGCTGCTTAAGAACAGAAAATAGAAAGCAGGCAGGATTACTGCCAAAATCCAGTTTTGCTAACGGGATAACATCCATAATAAATTTTATTAAATTGTAAAACTTATTAAATAAACTCATCCTGTTTAGCTCAATCTTCCAAGGCTTACACACATACATATTCTCTAATATACACAAAGGAGGACAGTAATGTAAGACTACATACTGCATAACACTGGCTGTAAAAAAGCTCTGCCATTGAAATTAATTGGATTTATGCAGTGGGTGGCTAAATTAGTGCATTCTATGACTTTGACTCAGCGCAGAAAAAAGTGCTGCGCTGAACAAGAGCAGGAAGTTGACAAAGTTAATTAATCTGCTTTTTGCTCATGTTAATTGAACTTTTTTTTGACGTTAATGAGTAAATTGGTTGAACAATAGAGCTAATGCCCGCTGTCCCAGATCCGCTCCCTCTCTGAGGGCCGTGGGGACGGCAGGAGAAATCACTGCTACCCTTCAGCCTTTTCCCACGTCAACACTGGCAGTAATGAGACTGGATAAGGACACGCAAAGCCTCCCTCTGAGACCACATCTAAAGTCTCCTCTCCTCATCGAGCACCAGTCCCTCAGCACTCACACACGAACACTGTGCGCTTTCAAGATACGCTGAACACTGACATGCGTTCATGTAGTCTCGACACAAATATAATAAACTGATAGAATCAATACTAAAGTATCACGAGTTCCAATCTAGACCAATCCTTCCTTTTGAGAATCTATCCATATAAAATATCAGTACCAGATATTCTCTTTAAGTATTAGAATAAGACTACCCTTATAAAGCGTTTATGAACAGTTTAAAAATAGTTTATTTTACTATATTTTACTATATTCCATCAACATTATTAAAGTAAAAAGTACATAGCACAAAGGATATTTGGGACGTCCAGAACAGGTGAAAATGGCATTTTATAGCTTCTGAGAATTAATACCTGTAACTTCTCAAAATACCTTTCATTTCTTGAAGGGCATTTTTACAATATTAAGTTTGTTAGTCAGGCTTAGATTAGACAATTTCAAACCAATTTTTATTTCTGCATTTACCAGTTTTCACTGTAGAAATCACATATTTAGTATAAGCAGACTTTCAAGTATTGCTATCAAGATACTAGCCCTCATTTTACACCATATCATTTTGAAAAAAAAATATGGTGTTACTCATCACTAATAAACACTCATATATAATAAATGTGCTACATTGCAAATGGGAAAACTGGCTGTTTTCCATATCATTTTATTCTCTGAAAGTCATGCACAGCTCTGTCTTGGTCATGTATATAATGGTACATATATATGTACTCACTGAGAACACTGAGCACTTTATTAGGAACAATAATTAATACTGGGTTGGGTCATCTTTTGCTTTGTGACTGGGTGCATTATCATGCTGGAAGGAGTCATTAGAAGATTTGCATAAATTTGAGTAAAATTTACATAGGTGTACAGGTGTCCCCAATAAAGAGTACACTATATATATATATATATATATATATATATATATGTAGATATATATATTTGCAGACACCTGTTCATCCAGCATTTTTCTTGTGAAATCATGGGTTGTCCCCTGCAGTCTCTGCTCTTCTGAGAAGGCTTTACACTAGATCTTGGAAAATTGCTGTGAGGATTTCACTGCATTCAGCCACAAGAGCATTAGTGAGGTCAGGTGCTGATGTTGGATGGCTAGTTCTGGATCACAAATGTCAATCAAACACATCCCAAAGATAGTGGATGGAGTTCTATTACTCCAAAGAATGTAGTTCCACTCCTCCAGAGCCCAATGGTGGGGTGCTTTGTTATGTTGTTTGATTTGCCAAAAAACAGGTACACTTGCCCCCCAGTGCACTTATCTTCACATTCTGAACTAGGCATCATGCTGGACTTTAAAGCAGACCTTGTTACGTGTGATCGTTTGTGATCAAGTCTATCACTACAAGG
Organism: Piaractus mesopotamicus; assembly: GCA_023558415.1. Taxonomy (NCBI): domain Eukaryota; kingdom Metazoa; phylum Chordata; class Actinopteri; order Characiformes; family Serrasalmidae; genus Piaractus; species Piaractus mesopotamicus. Next base: position 14,144 of record JAILXH010184161.1, on the reverse strand, counting down.
CTGTGCTCAGCCAAAGCATTAAGACAATGTGAACAGAAATTTTAAACTAAATATACTAACAAAGAAGTACGAGTAAAAAAATCATGTACACAGGCATAAACAACAAACTCAAAACAAAAGAAGGAATCAACTGCCTCAGTCAGGTTTGTCTGACATCATACGCAGAAGCTATTTGGCTAAAAAGTGAGTTTTTATCACTTATCTAGTTAAGATATTAAATATTTTAGCCACATGGCACTTTAGATTTTTTTTTAAACAAAACAATAAAAAATCCTAATTTGCTTAGAAAATTACAACCAAAAAATTGAAATTTGTACAAGGTGTAAGTACACTAATTCTTACCACTTCAGTACAAGTTCTGTGGCATTTTTTCTTCTTATGCTGATTTTAGATGTTGCACATGAATGGGTTAAAATCCTTTGTTATACTGCCATCTAGTGTAAGTAAAATTGATCTCTTACAATCATTGTGTTGGATTTTGTTCCTTTTTAAATATTTTTTCACAACTTCTGGGGAACTAAATCGTAAAACTATAATCTCTACATTTCACATCAAAGCATTCTAAATGACTGTTTACATCTCAAGGATTTAATTATGCAGAAATTCGCCAATTATTTCCAAAGCAAATAGACATTTTTGCCATGGAAGCAAAAACAATAATGGCAATGCTGCCCTCTAGTGGAAGAACGTGTTAAGAATTTATCTTTTTCTCACCGAAAATGCAGAGAACATGACGAATAAACCTTTGGAAACATTTCTTTTATTCAGGTTTTGATTTGTGATTGTCAGTGCACCTTGGGTTTAAGCATAGTTGTGTATCTGTGTTCACTGTGTGGTTTGATAGCTGGTTTATTGAGGTCTATTCAGTGGAATGTGACAGTGGAAAGGTCACAGTCTGTAACAGGGGTCAAACACAAGGTGCAGCTTTTTTTTTTTTTTTTAAAGTCATCATTCAAATAGAACACATCAATACTGACAACACTCAAACTGACCACTTTTTCAATCACGTGTCTACCATCACCGATCCCAGTTGTAAGGTATGAACCCTTTTAAGATGCTCCTTTCATCCAGTGTGGGACTATATCAGTAAAATAATCAATCGTGGTTATATAAAACTCTGTAACACAAATATGTGGGCTCTCACGAGCAGAGTTAATGTAAGTGATAAAATACTGTTTGGATAAGGATTCTCTCCTTTGGGGCAACAAGGCTTTCAAGCATGGCGAAATACTCAGGATAATGAAAAATAACGGTAAAGCAGCCACTGCACTGGACTGAACTAATTATGAATTTCATGCATCTTGAACACGTCCCAGATCTGTGTTCTCCTCTGAGATAAAACCCTGTTGTGAGCGATGGGGGGTACTAAATTATACCAGCACAAACAAACAAGCACACACACACACACATACAAATCTCTAGCCCTGCTAACAGTGCCCTGTGCGTTGAGCATATAGAGACCCTGGGAAGAGTGTAAACTTTGACTTGTGTAAACCTGAGGTCACCCATTATCAGTCTGCAGAGGCCAGAGGAGTTAAAGTGCCCTTAGCAGGTTAAGAATGGGGGCAGAACAGCATTTCTGAGACTTTTGGAAGACGTGAAATTATTTGTACCAGAGCAATGGCCTGCTACAAGACACAACCGCACCTCAGCCTGAAACATGGGCATCTAGGGCTATGTTCACATTACAAGCCTTACTGCTCAACTCCATTTTCAACCTGGATGGTTCCCATTTGTGTTTCTGAGTGACCCAGATCTCTCTTTAAAGGGGCATTCCGGCCTAAAACTAGCATTGAATACATTATTTGTTATGTATTCTGTAGCACAGAATTGATAGAATTAACAATTTTGTATCTTTTGTGTGTTTTTGTCTATTATTGCTCACTTACTTAATATCAAGCATTACGCAATTGCATCATACAATTTTTGTGAATTTCTATGCCGCTCACGTGACATAGCACTAAACTTGGTTGTTAACATGGTTGTTAAACCTAAATTAACTTGGTTGTTAAAAGTATGTTAAAGGAATCATTTAAATATCCACACCAAAACACTTGCCACCTTCAAGATACACAATCACTTTAGAGATTACTGTAAGAGACTGCTGTAGGGGTCAAGTGAGCATGTTTACAACAGGTGTGACGATACATTTTTCGTTTTGGCCGGAATGTCCCTTTAATGTGAACAAACGACATCTAAATCATAAACAACAACGACAAATGAAAGAACTAGCAGTACAAGCCTTCATCACAAAACCTATTCACTCTGAAAAGCTAGTTCGCTGTTCATAATCAAGGTGAAAAGACCAAAAAAAAAAAAAGGCCACATGCATTGCTTTAAGAGCCATTACTGGCACTAACTTCAAGCTAGGTGCTGTTGCAGCACTCCCAACACTGGATGACAGTGCACGTGCACACACAAAAACACAAAGTCCGACCTGACCTTTCTTATTATGGTCGCATGGTCTTGAGTCGCACGTGTTTCCGATCTAGAATCGCATATAAAAGCGGTTCTGATCTGGATTGTAACAATCAGATTTTTGTGTTCACACAGCCCTGAAAATACCACATCCATGTTACACTGAGGCAAAAAAAAAAAAAAAAAGATTTGTGCCGCTTCTGCCTGGTAATGTGAACGTAGCCCATGTCTACAGTTGCAACAGACTGAAATTGCTACAACCAAGACTTCTGAAGTTGGTCTTAGTCTCAGACCTAAAACTAAGGAATGTGTTAACTGGGTAGAAAGAAGATAAGCAAAACCAGTTTCAGTTCGAGCCAATTTTTAGTGGCCTACAATGGCAGAATAACTCAGGAGTAATAGTAAATGCGTACTCTTATTGGCACGATGCATCAAATATCAAAGAACATGTAAGCCCTGATAAACAATCCAGGAGAAAATTTAGCAGATGTGAAATGCAGTCATGACAACAAGCAGGAAAAGGTGAAAAATGAAATGTTATCTCTTTCTGTTAATATAAAAATATGTTAAATTGAGGTCTCTTCTCTTGCGTGTGAGGTAAAGGAGAGCTTATCTATCTTTACACCCTGTAATTAAAAAAGCTTTCTCATGTGATCAGCTTATCTAGGAAAAAAATACAGATGCACAGTGCAAGGCCTGCGTTTGTACGGGTGATTTAGCGGGTGAATGTGTTTTTTTTTTCAGCTTTAAAGTAACCAAAACAATCAAATACTATCAAGGAGTGCAGTGAAGTTTAGATAAAAATATATACGACTCATTTAAGATCAATGATAGCACCAGGGAGAGCAGAGATATTAACTAGCACTGGAATAGTACATTCATTATACTAGTCATTGTATTCATATATGGGATTCCTATGCCATTTTGGAGCATGACACAGTGAAGCCTACTTACATCAGCTGTGGGCTCTCCAGGATTCAAATCATATTTGTACATTAAAATAATATTTATATATATAGTAAATATACTGCTATATGTGAAACAGTTGTATATAAAAAAATCTGACCTTCGGTCAAAGTTTAGTAACACAATAATCATGTAGAAAAATATGACATCTTAACTTTTTCAAACAACTACTGTATATACTGCAGCTACAACTTCTATTCTCATTTAAATGCTAAAACAATCATAATAATACAAAGAACAATCTAAAAAAATTAAATAAAAAAAAAGAAAATCACAAGGGCTACATTACTCATGACTTGGCAAAGCCCTTCGACCCAAAGCCGAGTGCAGCCATGTTTAAGCTAGAATCAGGTAGTACACACTCGAGTCATTGCATCTCTCAGTTGAGCTACAGCTTAATTCTAGTAATGCTTATTGCTTAAGATGAGTGTTGTATTGGAGGGTTGTCTTGTCTAGTGTGCAGAGTGAGATGAAATCACAAGTATGTACTGAGAAAGCTTTAGTGGCCATAGATGGGTAAAAAGGAGGGAGTGCAATAGTGGACATTCACTCCACAGATTAAAGGCCAGATGATAGATCTACATAGTAATTTCCTATGAATACCCATAGGGTCACTGTCCAAAATAAACATTTTTTCCCTTTGTTATGTTTCTACACAATTTGAACACAATTTTGATTTGTGTAAATTCCATAATGGATGGACCAATAGAAATGCTCCAAAATTATTTTGCAAAAAAATCTTGTTGCAATAACCTCTATTAAAAGTTAAGAGCGTTTTTCTCTTCTCCTATAAAGTTACCATATTGGAGATATAGTGGAGTTTATTTTTGGAGCATGACGATATTCTTCTGTTCAGTTTTGATCATGTTTCTGCAGCATAGCTTTTGATTTCATGTCTTGAGACTTCTGATAAAACAGACACAAAACAAAGAGAAGATGTGAGTGGCTCACCAGTTACTGAATAAGCATTTGGAGAAAGTTAGGTATCATATGGTAATTCTGGACTCAAGAGGTACTTTCGCTTTCATTCTGCTCCACAGATTCCGTCTGGCACTGTCAGAATAGGCTACATGGGTGATATCAATGAGTATGTTGGTAAATCTAGCTCTTGCTGAACCAATCGCAAAAACCAATATACACTATGTCCAAAAGAAGACTCATCCAACATTTCTTTCATCACAGCACAAGAGCAATAGTGAGGCAGGAACTGATGTTGGATGATTAGTTCTGGATCACAAACGCCACTCCAACTCATCCCAAAGGTACTGGATTGAGCTCCATCACTCCAGAGAACACAGATCTACTGCTCCACGGCCTCGTGCTGGGGGGTTATACCCCTCTTGCTTGGCATCGGTCATTGTGACCTTAGGCTCACAGGCAGTTGCTCCTGAGCGTTCCACTCTATTAGCAATGCTTTTTCATGGAGACTGTACAAGCTCTGTGTGAACAATTAGACACCTGTGTCAGCAAAGAGCGCATCTTAAAGGAAGCCAATTCACTAATTAGAAGGGGTGTCTGGATACTTATGGACATAGTGTACAGTCAATAATAAAACTCTGTCAGTGCCAATCTCAAGTGCTTTGGGCACTTCTAAAGTTTTTTTAATCAACCTCCGTGTCCTCTACTTCAAATATCACTAAACATGAACCACTGCCCTTGCAGCTCATTAGAACATGCTAATATGGCTTGTGCAAAGGAATACTATTCGGTCAGTGCCAAACTGAATCCAAGAAGGAAAATGGGGCAAACCTTTACAAGACTTGGACCAGGCTAACTCAGGACAGTATTCAGAGGTAGAATCCACATACAAAGTTAAGTGTGTGCATACTCTAAAGAAGCAATGGCAGATTTGCATGTAAATTACAGCATGTCTATCTACAGTATGAACACAGTCGTGAGATAGGCACTGGTCTCCATAGCACTCCTGTCCTGCTTTGTACCCTCCTGTGGCCACCTCATCAATCTATGGGCCCCTGGAAGATGAGGCGAGTGAAGCCGGGGCTGCCCGACAGCGGTGCGGAGCAGAAGGGGCAAGCGGGGCGGAAGGCGTGGGTCCCGTGAGGCAGGGGTGTCTCGGCCCAATACCGGGCCGTCCTCTCCGAGCACACATGGCCGCAGGGCACGAAGGCATGAGTGGGGGCGCCAGCGTCCATGTAAAAAGCCGGTTCGCAGCCAAGCCACAGGGGCACATAAGGCCCCACTGTTCGGCACAGCGGGCACTCCCGCCGCCCGCCCGTGCCCCCGCTTGCCCCTTCCTCCCGGTCGCGGGTGCGTTCGGGCCTCTGGCCCCAGTCGTGCCTGCCATGGACATGGCCGCAAGCGAGGTAGGCCCAGGGCTGGCGCTCCTCCAGGCTGTGGCTGCGGGGCAGGCTGGGGAAGGCCAGGGTGCTCAGGCCCACAGGGCACTGCGGCCGGGCCGCGTTCAGCTCTAGACGCAGGGCGTCCAGGTGGCGCAAGGTGGGCGCTTTGAGTAGGCCTTCAGCAGTGCGCCACAGCAAGGTGGCTCCACACAGATCCACCAGCGAGCCATCCTGCAGGGCACTGCTCTCACCCTGGGCCTAGAGGAGGACAGGGAAATTGATCAACAAAACCACCCAACAGCCAAGAAATTGCAATAAAAATTCAGCACAGACCTTTCATAATATCTGTGGCAATTACAGTAAAGAGAATTGCTGTGTGTGCTGGGGGGTTTGGGGGTACTGCTTTACAATCAGCTAACAACCTTTCTAGTGAGTCATTCTCAAAACGATATAAAACTGTAAGATACTCAGGGAATAATGCTGGGCTAAAACCTAAAGTAAAGGTGTCATGTCAGCTGTTTTGCTATCTACCAATAACAGTGTTCCAATATACATACAGCCAATAGGAAGTGAGGAAGCTTACTGGCATGTTACATCATTGCCCACAGCTTCATGTAAATACCAGCTATGCTTTACATGCGTAGTCAAAGTTTGGGTGCCCCTGGTCAAGTTAAATATTTTGTTGATTAAAATAAGTTAACACTACACAGAACACACTTTTGCACATTTTAACACACAATTACTGTTTATTTGATGAATGTAACATATCAGGATAAAAAAAAATGTTATATATTAAAAGTTATGGCACTTTTAATATACTTTTTGTGTTCCACCCCAATATGATAAAACTCGCAAATAAACAGTACTTGTGCACCGAAACTGCAGGATGTGCTAACTTATTTTCACTTAGAAAATCAACAGAGGCTGCCCAAACTTTTCAACACAATTTTGTATGCGTGAATGCTAATTAATGATGATTATTTATGTTATTACATATATCTACATAAACGTTTAAAAAAAAAAAATCCAACATAAAAATGACAAAAACTTGCATGGGGTACAGTTAAATCACAAAGGTTAGACTAATGTAATGGATGAGTTTCTTTTTTCTTTTAAGTTAAATGTCTATTTTTTGAACTGTATTACATTAATGTATTATGCATACAGTGATGGTCGGCCACAGACACTGACCAATGGCGTCTGATGGCCGACAGTCAGCTTGCTGTTTTAGGGCTCTTAACCCAGCGAGGCTGAATTGTTTTTGACACTAGAACTCAGTGTAAACAAACTTAAGTCCTTAGAATGACATGTGACTACGTTTAGAACTTGGCCTACAACACTTTTTTGAGAAGAACATGCAGCCAGGTTTGTTTTAGAAGATTCTGTGCTAAAACTACTACTGTTTTTTTTTAATCTTTCATTTTTGTAATCACTAAATATATTCTTTAGGCTGTTTCTCAATGAACTGTATCTACAGAGACTACTGAGGGATAGTATTGAGGGAATTACAGTATCAGCTAGGTTGTGACAGTGTTTACCAGTTGTCCACGAATGGGGCCGGATCTGGTCTCTCTCAGGGTGTAGACGTCTCCACAGACAGAAATCTCCCTCCACATGCCCTGCTTTGACTCTTCTGGGAAACCCTGCGGATGCATCACCAGCACTCCGTTGGTGGTGAGCCCATCCATCTGACCATCTGCATTCTTCCATTTAGTGGCTTTTTCCTGCAGGAAGAGATTGATCATTAAGTGTATGATTATAGATATGATGTTTCAGACACTAGCATTTTATGAAGTAAGAAGCAAAGCTCAAAAATGACACATTGTTAAAGTTTTTGAAGAATACCAACCCCAAGAAAAATGTTTTTAGAAGAGTCGAAGCCAGCTGCATAAATACGGGCAGTGTACGGGGGGTTCCGTTCACAGACCACCCTGCAGGCAAAGCGTGAGATGGTGCTTGGGGCAACAGAAGAGTCTTCACTTTCTTTCGATCCGCCTGGCGTATCAGTCACCACAAAGTCTATGGGGCTTTCAGTGGAGCGGCCAATCTAAAGGCGAAGACAGGACAAGTGATTTCTTACCATTTTCTAAAAAAGCTTACAAACTGTGTACTTCGCACACATCTTACTTAATTAATAGTTGATCTCATCTTTAAATCTGGTGTCTTTGATGAAAACTAGGCATCATGTTTTGTCACTGAAAATGACGACCAAGTGACGAAACAAATTATACATGAAATGTTTTGAAAGTACTGTGTGCTGGTAACCTTCACACCCCTGGAGAAGATTTGTTAAGATTTATACTACTACTACTACTACTACTACTTATAATAATAATAGTAATAATAATAATAATAATATTAATAATCTTTATTTATATAGCCCTTTTCATGCCAGTGGCAGCTCAATGTACTTTACAGACAGGTGAATAAGCTTAACAGTAATAGAAGAAATTATGAGTACTAATTTAAAATCATAAGAAAGACACAGGTCAAATGAAAAAGACAAATACCAAGAGATATAGTTTTAATTAAACCCAACTGAAGATTCTTTAGCTTCTTTAAAGTGTCTAATAAAAGGTGAAATTGAGTCCCACAGTTTAGAAGCATAATAACCGAAAGAGTCTCTCTACGTTTTCTGTATTTTTACAGAAGGTGTTTGCAGAAGGCCAGTATCTGCAGATCTAAGATCACGTGCTAGAACATAAACAGACAGACACTCCATGACATCACTCTGTGATGTAAGCAGGTGCATTAAGGTCATTTAGTGCCTTTAAAACTAATCTAATAAAATCTATCCTGGAAGATTCATGCAGTTCTTTAAAAACAGTAGTGATAGGAGCTCTCTTTTTTGTTTTGTTAAGATGTGTGCTTTTATTAATCTTAAAACATCTTATTCAGCAACTACTATTTCTTAAGTTAAAACATTATATGTTTAAAAGTATCTAGATGTCTTATCAGTGAATTCAGCTACTTTTAGGTACACCCATTTATTGATACAGCTTACAGTCTGCATGAACTCCACAACACAGCACTGGCAGTAGAATTGGACACTGGCGCAACTGCACATGAGCCTGAGGTTACCAAGCCCAATGCCAAAAATGAGCTAGAGGGGTATAAAGCCCCTCAGCACTGGGCTGTGGAGAAGTGGAACTGTGTTCTCTGGAGCGAGGAAGCTCCATCCAATACCTCTGGGACAAGTTGGAGTGACATTTGCGATCCAGAACTAATCATTCAACGTAAGTATCTGACCTCACTAATGTTCTTGTGGCTGAATGCAATCAAATCCTCACAGCAATCTTCCAACATCTAGTGTAGAGCCTTCCCAGAACAGAAGAGCCTATTATTGCAGCAAATTGGACAAACTCCCAATTAATACCCCTGATTTCAGAAGAATATTGGATAAGCAGGTGTAGTAAACTTTTGGGCATTTAGTGTATGTTGAAACCAATATGTGGGTTATATAGTTACAAGCAGAGGTGGGTACAGTAGCCAACACCCACACTTGTTACTTCTGTGAAATAATGGCTCAAGTAAACAAGTTCAGTAGAAGTTTGAAAGTAGCAGGTCAAAACACTGCACTAGTACTTCTTAGTACATCCAGCATCTATGAGCACAGGAACTAAAGTTTATTATGTGCTGTTCTTCTCCTTTTGAAGAACTGTGGATTTAAAATTAAACAATACATTTCAAAGCGCACTTTGTGACAAATCACAAAGCCGTACAGATGCTGTCAACAGTGTAACATAATGAAAACTTAGTGACTAATGTAAAATGTAACTGAGTGAAAAGTAGATTACTTTCCCCTCAAAAAATGTTTCTTCTGAAATATGGTCTTAATATGGAGTTTATCCACCCCTTTGCTGCAGTAACAGCCTCTACTCTGGGAAGACTCTAGACATAGGAACACTGCCGTGAGGATCTGACTGCATTCAGCAACATTAGAAATTGTATATCGGCAATGTTCAAAGCATTTTAGCACTTTAAAGTAGCTAAATTACATTAATTAGAATGGGTATCTGGATACAAGGCTTAAAGCAAGGAAACTGTCTGTGCCTGAAATGTGTTCAGGGGTTAGGAGAAAGTATAGAGGAAAGAGGTGTTCCTGAAATGAAGAAATGAATTAATTGAAAATAACAATGTTTATTAACAAAACAAACAAATATACATCAACAAATAGTACAATATGAAATGTACCAACAATGTATGGTAATTGTATCCAAGTCCAAGCACAACTCTGAAAGCCATAATGAATATCCAATATGTGTATTCTTTAAACCTTTCATCAATCATTTCTGTAAACAGCGTGGGCAGCCTACTGTTGTCAAAACAACTGCCAAATTAGTCCAAAAGATTGCGACAATGACATGAAAACAAAATGAATAGTTTATTAACTGCAGGGCCTTTTTAAAGTAGCATGGTTCCTTATGACTGGATACATACATATACAGCCATATTATTGCTATGAGACAGTTAAAAAATACACAAGTATATTTTCCCTAGATATATAGCTTTACTTAAGCAATAAGCCATGAGAGGTTGTGCTTTTCTGTGGTTTTATCACAGGAGGAAGGTGGCTCATGGCACGAAGCAGAGTAGTAGAATGTTTGGTCACTTATCACTGTATATTGAGGTCATTTCATGAACTTTTTAAAATTTTGTCAAATAATAATGAACATATTGCATAGCACTGTTTAATACAAAAACCTTTGCTTTAGGAGTACTTTTTGGTCACCAAATTACTACCACGAGTCTTATTTAGCACCAAGCTAACAGCGCCCCTTCTTCTGAATCTTAACAGCTCCAGCAGGAATTGAAACACTGGCTTCTGCACACCAACAGCGCATAATATAACTAACAAATAGCCATTTGGGATTCAGCCACATCCATATTTGACAAACAAAATATTAGAATTTAAAAACTTACATAGCACACTATTTAGGGAGTATGAATCTCTTTGAGATTGAGTTAGTTTAACGTTACTCAAAGTAGATGTGACTGAAACACGGACAAGTCTTAGCCATTCAAGTGACAGTCTTTATTTAGTCCTGGTACAGTTAAGTATATCATAAGTACTTTAATTCAAGACTGTGACATTAATGAGTGAGTTTTTTAGTGTATTTGCTATATTTTAGCTGGTTAGCTAGCAGACCAGCCTAGTTGTAGTTAAGAAAGTGTGTTGTCAGCCCCTCAGTTTAAACAAAAATGGGTTTTTACATCATCAGTATGCTTGGTGGTGAACCTGAGCAGCATTACAGTCAGCTAATTAGATTTTAGAACCGGAACTATCCATTTCACAATGATCTATTTCTTTATCTAAAACATAGTTTAACATGTGCCTGAGTAACTGTAACTAGTTACTACCCCCTAAATAAAAGACTTAAAAGAACTGCCTGTGCACACCAATAATGCAGAGATTAATGTTGCTCTGCAGTTCTCGGGCCTTCCGCCCAGTGACTGCCGGGATAGACTCCAGCTCCCCCTGTGACCCAGAAAGATAAGCGGCTTAGAAGATGTGGGGTGTGTGTAAGTGTGTGTGTGTGTGTGTGTGTGTAGTTCTCGGTGTCTCACCTGGAACATATCTGTGTCGTTGTCATGGCAGTATTCCACCACCACAGTCTGATTCCTAGAGAGGGTGAAGGAAATACTGTGCTGACCCCTGCTGTTAACCGCCTGAAAGAAAAGGTCAGACCTATTCATTAATTAAACTCAGTGCTACAGTATACACCATTATAGCCAGAAGGTCATATACATTCTTTTAAAAAAGGTACAAAATGACTGATTTTAAATGGGCAAATAAAACAGCCTTCAAGATGTTCAAACCAACCTACTAACCTATTAAATCTACATGTCTATCTACTCTCGTAACATTAAGCCACACACCTTGCTGTCTTGAGGGTTGCTGAGGATGTGCACAGTGCTTGGTTTGACACCATTAGCCTTTGCTCTCCTGTACAGAGCAAAGCGACTCCTCTTCCGACCCTTATCTCCACCAGGAAGGGAGCCATTGTACCTGGAGATCAACAAAAGGCATTTATTTAGATAGATATTTAGCCTAAAAGGAAATTAGGGTGCTAAAGTAGCAGAAAAACTGTATATTACATACACATAAGTAGACACAATTACACATACTACACATACACATCTTTACAATTTATTTATGATGAAGTGTATTTACCCTTGGCTACATAACCAATTAAGAGAGTTTTCAATAGAGAGCCAGACTATTCTTTGTCATTTTCTATGCTCATGTATCAGTACCTATTAAGTAAACATTACATAAACTTAACAAATAATATCTAAAATCATAGAAATACTATTACGTTATGTCACAAGGTATCATTTTCCATTTTATTTCAAAGGAATGGCAATTGAGTTTCTCCTTTACACAACTAAAATCCACTGAAGCAGACACATACAATGAGGAGGCAGCCAGAAACAAAAAAATGCTGTTATTTTGTCTTTAACAACAAAGCCTTTGTGCTATAACAAGTCTTGGGTGGCGTTACCTGGCCAAGCAATGAATGCCACCACACATGGTATTAGTAGGAAACATGTCTGATCTAGTCTTAGGCTCAGTGGTTAGACTGCATACCTTCACAGAGTAAACAGGGGGAATTCATTGCCATTTCTTGGATAATAAGGCTATGGAAAACTTTCAGTTAAGAGGTTTTGAGATATTTTGAGCCAATCAGATGCACGTGGCACCCATAATAGGTATAGAGGGCTTCAGTGTCCCACGCGCTCCACTTCTTAGAGGGATCTGAATGCTTTGTACACAGTAACTCAGTTTGGCATCCAGTCTCTACAGCCTGCAGTTTGCTGCTGATGCCACAGAAAGACTCTTTTGTTCTTCTTGCAGCTATCAGTGACAAACAGCACAACTGAGGCAAAGCATGGGAAACTGATGAGATATTCACCCAGTTAGTACTTTAAGGCCCCTAAAGACAACCATAACCCTGCCCTATGAGTTAACAAAATTTTTTTCAGTACACTTCATGAAACAAGTTATATTCCATTAATAAAAAATCTGATTGATAAACAGAAAATGCAAAGGCAGATCAAATGTCTGAAATCGTTTCAGGTAGGGCTAGGCAATGTGACTATGTGTAATTGTTACCATGAAAAATTACGTTTTTGAGTATATCATGGGTACCGGCAATGATTTTTGAACAACTGAATGTATGACAAACACTTATTTAGAGCAATTATAGAGAGCCTGTAAACAACAACATGGCAATGTCATAAACTGTATATTAACAAAGACAAAAACTGGATGTCAGCCTATTATGCTGTTATCTTGTTTAATTCATTTTTATTTTTTGTTCCTTCTTAAATAGTGCATTTTTGGAAATGCTGAATTAAACA
>JAILXH010184131.1:26738-37168 GCA_023558415.1 Piaractus mesopotamicus | reverse complement strand
TGTGTGTGTGTGTGTGTGTGTGTGCGCTACATGGTACAGCAGTGTTAGCGGAGTTCAGTGTTAGTGGAGTGCAGATCAGTGTTACTGCTGGGCTTGATAATAGTCCACTCAAAATATCCAGCCAACAGCAAGCTGTAGTCAGAAAGTGACCAGTAATGAAGGACTAGAGCAGGGGTCTCAAATTACCTGGGGCCCAATAGCCAGGTAGTATTCTCAATGGTGGGCTGGTTAAAAATGCAAGGGAAAAAAGGGTGAATGTAGACTAAATAACATATAATGCTCATTTAAGTGCAAATTGTTCTATCCACACAAACCACAAACATTACTACTACTACCACTAATAATAATAATAATACTTACTATAAGAATAAATGCAACACTCTATTTTTGCTCTTAATTATCAGTCTAATCAAATTTTATATAGCTTATGTTGGGTCACCAGCCACACTGTCTGGTGGGTGAAGCTGTCAGATATCAATATTTAGGTGCAGAAAAATGAAAAAAAAAAGGATTTGTGGGAGGGATTTAAGGATAAATTGAAAATGGTCCTATGGCATATCAGGCCATATGAAGCTGTTGACTAAAGTGGGGCTGGTAGCTTAAGACCCCTGGACTTGAGGATGATTGTAGTGGTTGGTACAGTGTAGTGTGTAAAAATGATCACACTGTAAGTCGCTCTGGATAAGAGCGTCTGACAAATGCCATAAATGTAAATGTAACAAACTGTGCAGCACAACACATCTATCATCTCTAAATTAACATCTACAATGTGTAGTCAAAACCACTACAGGTGAATCCAAGTCAACACAGAGACCGGGACATACTGATTCTCGGGTGCTAAATACGTTGTTAACGTCATACCTTAAAGACCGTCAACCAATGAGAGCTGAGCTGAACTGAATATGTCTGTGTATGGAAGACGTTCCCAGCAAACAGTTACGTTGTGACAGCGTTGTGACAACAAAGTAGTGGTGCCCACAACCTTTTTACAACGCTGAAATGTAATTCTTCAGGAAGTTGTGACAACGTTATCTGACAACATTGTGACAATGTAGTGGCAACAGTGTCAGTACGTTGTAACAACCTCCTGGAATCATGAGAAGTTCCATTCAGTACCTGAAACTATGAACATCATCTAGAAGATGAAAAATATTTAAATCCTTCATATCGTCAAGCATGTAGCTGTAGAAAAAAAAAAAGTGTTTTGCTGGCGTCTTGTGGGTATTGTGTTAAACGCTGCTTGTTTATTTCTGTTTCTGCACATGCGCAGACTGAGAAATCCAAAAGAAATATGAGTAATAGTATAGATGCACTGAAAAATCTGCGTACAGAGCAAAAATCCAGCTCTCAGGTTTCTTAATCAGATTTCTAGACCTTACTTAGGCCACATTAGTTTGTGAGAAACTCGGTGAGTGAGAAGATCAGAACCACTGGTCGGGTCTCTTGTTCGTGTGTACAATCTGAAAGTGCGTGGTATTTCATTTAGGCACAATCTTATAGTGTGTGGACCATACTCTGATGTTGAACTCTCTTGTCTGATTTGGATCAACGTAAAAAATGCATTCCCACTAGCAGCGAACTGAATCAGGCCTAGTTTCATGCAGTAGGCACAATTATACATTTTATCATGTACACATTTGAGAGATATATCTGGATCTTACACTATAATGGTGAAAGTTTTAATAAAAAAGGCTGTTTCAGGCACTAACAGAGAGCATGCCGTGTATCATTGTACACTGTGTGTGTATAGTTTGGTGAACCTGCAGTGTCAAATCAACGTAACCAAATGGAAAAAATACAATGTCACAAAAAAAATCTAACTCTGGTGGGGAGCAAACAAACTAGGTGTGAAAACAGCCTCTGATGTGGACCAAGACCCGCAATTTTTGCCAAACCACGGTTCAGTTCTTTGAGTGGTCACACGTCAAACACGTACTGAATTAAATTGAAAGTTCTATAGGCCCAGATAGGCCAAAAACAGGGTTGTGCAAAAAAGGCTTTGGCTAAGAAGTATTCAAACAGACATTTAGTAAATTCATACAGACTAGAAACTGTCATCCAGGGCATTAGGTCATTTATCACAAACATTTTACAACATATTAGTGAGCTACAGCTCCTCCCACTGAACTTGCCTTACTGTTAGAGAAATGCCCCACCCCCCAGCTGAAACAGAGATTGTGATTCTGCTGATGAGTTTTTTGAGTCTAGTGTCTATAGGCCAGCTATACCCATGACTTCTTAGGGTTAAAGTGAACTGAGACAGCGTATTTGACTGTGTTACTTACCCACCAATCAGCGTCTTCTTCTGCCAGAACCACCAGTACCTCTCCCTCATTGAATGTGAGCTCATCATGGTGATCAGCCACACAGTCATACATGGCCTTCACTCTCTTCAGCTTTGGCTTTATCTGTAAAACACATTCAAACACCTCAGGTCTGGGTTTAGCACACACCCCTGTTCCTTTTTAGTATTTAGCTGTAGGCAACCACATGCTACAAGAAGCCTGTCCACACATGCACACTAAACTATGCAGTGTCATTGCTAGACACATGCTACATTCTTGCATGGTCAGCTAAAAGTTCCCTCATTATTCATTATCCCTCATTTTTATACCTACCATCATGTACAGTACAGTGCAAAATCAAAGACTACCTTTTATATTTATTTAATTTCCAGTCAAAACAGACATTAAGTGCACTTTTTTCATTTTTCAGCACCAGGAAACTTTTTCATTCTTTAGTATGCCTTTATTACAGCTTCAATTCTTTTTGGGAGGCTTGCTTTCAGTTTTTCAAAGAAATCTACAGGGATTTTTTTCTGCACCTTCAAAGTTCAGTCTTAGAAGTTGGTTGCATTTTCTGCTTCTCACGATCCAAATATTCCCAAACAGATTTAATGGTGTTGCAGTCTGGACTCTAAGGTGGTCAGTCCATTATACTTAGAATACCCGCAGGTACTTTAATTAGCATTTTTTTTTCTTTCTGTCTCCTTTTCTCATAAAGGGTTCTGGACAGCTACACATCCTCACATGGCGCTGAGTTGTCTTCTCAAAGTGGAGGGATGCACAGAAACCTTTTTCAGATCTGAAGCAAGAGTGAAAGATAAAAGCTGAAGTACTGTTAATCTGATGGTGACATATTTGGTGGTCTATCAGATCTTACACAATTGTTAGAAGTCTCATTTTGTTTTTTTCACTTATTTTCCTTTTATCTCTCTTATGAAAGTGGATAATCTTATATGTCTCTTATATCTTATATAATCCTAATAATCTCATATCTCCTCAGACATATTTCCTGAAAAAAATACTTGACTGGTAATTAAATAAAAGAAAGGTGGTCTCCAGGGGTTACATTGGTTCATGTCAATGACAAACAGAGCTGAGCTCCAGTACTACAACTCGACTGAAATGTAAATTGTTTCCAATACAGCCTTTGTAATCCATTTAATTACCAGATGTGATAAACCGCACTGACAGGAAAACCTTAAAACTGTTTTTTAATGAACACACCATAAATGGTACTTTCTGAACATTGTTTACATGGTACATCCAAAATTTTTATTTCAAAAAAGCGAGGAGAATCCATGATTTCCATTTTATCACTTTAAGTATTTAAATCTGAATCTGAATCTCTCAGTCTCTTTATAGTTTAGTCACTGGAATCAGATTGAAATCAGCACTGATGTGTTTAAATCTGATTTAGAGATAAGCTACAGAAAAGATCGTTTTCTTTTATCATAAAGAAAAAAAAATAGATCTGCAAATCTTTATTTGGGCCACAGCAAATTATAAAATGATGAACAATCTGTTGTGCCTCTCTGTTGCCCCCACAGTGGCTGCTACACCCCTGTGTATGAGTAAAACGCAGTGATGTGGGACTCTCACCATAGTGCGCCTGGGCAGTGGGTGTGGGGCAGATGCAGAGCTGCCATTGGAGTCCAGGCTAAAGGATCTAGGGGAAGTGGGAGACAGGGCCTGTGCATGACGGCCTGAACTGCTGGCCTGTGGAGTCTGATACAGGAAGTGGCAACTGCTGCCCTCCCCATCCGCTCGAAAACCTGCGAAAAGACAGCAGAGCTGTTACGCCACTTCCTTCCTTTTGTTTTCTTACACGTTCAACTATATAAGAATAGGATAGTTCGGATTTGAAATAAAAGGAAGAGGACTTGCATGAAAATTTCCTCATTGTTCTGTCTGCACTTTCTTTTTCACATATAATGTACAGAGATAGCCAACCTATTCACACTGCCTGTCACTACCATTTAAGCTGTTCTACAGCTTGCTGGTGTTTGGCAAATAAGTGTATGTGGGTCTTTGGTGGAGTGATGCTTAAATATGGCATTTTTCTGTAAATTTTAGTTCACAGTTTCTATTTATTCACCGAGATTAACACACTGAAAAGAAATGTTACATTCAGCAAACAGTAATTGTGAATTAAAATGTGCAAAAGTATGTTCTCCGCAGAAGATGTGTTAACATACTTTTGCGTAGGAAATCAACAAAACATGTAATTTTAACAAGGTCATTTAAACAAAATTTTTTGCACATGACTATATACTTAGTAGCCTTAACCAACAGTTGATAGTGCTACTAAAGCTAACTAACAAAACCATCATGTCATAAGGACCACAACAATGAAGACCTTTCTTTACATTATGAGATTAAAAATTGATGTTAAATGACAACGTTAACAATCCTTATGAAAATTAGGGGCGGGCGATATGGCAAAAGTATAATCATGATATTTCAAGACATTTCATGATGCACTATATGCATCACAATATTTAGTTTAATATTTATTTGCTTTAAACAAATACAATCAACAACTGTGGGTACAATGATTTTTATTTAAAGTTTTACATGCTATGCTGCACTAAATTCAATTAGACAGGACTATTAGGCTCTCTTTGCAATAGAACATGCAGTTGGTCATTGTTAGGCGTTGCCTTTTGTGTGTCTTTGTTGTGTTAGACCTGCTTTATCATTTCAAGAGTTAAATTCCAATGTGTTGGTACATCCTGGACAAGTGTCTCCTCCTCTTGACCATGAGAGGCTTGCTGAACTTTCGACTCTGCTGCGTTTGCAGAACCAGAGCCGGTCTGGCAGGACTATGTTTGATATGACAAACCCACTGTCACAGAGAGCCACTGTGATCACCCTCTGTATAATGTGCGCTGCACAGGGAAAGGTAGATTCTTCGCTGCCGTGATCATATTGTGCATGCTATCTGTTCCTACAGTGGTGACCTTTAGTCATCCAGTTCCAGACAGAACTTTAGTTTTATCCAAACTTCCATCTGGAAGCTTTCTAAAATGAAACTTGCCCTTCAGCACACCAGGGGATATTTCCTCAGTCATCGTGTTATCTATGTTTGCGTGTGGATCATTACTCTAGAAGAACCCGATCCTTGGCGGCCTATCATCTCATAATCACCTAATGACTGTTTACAATTATTTTACATTTATTGTACATAGTTTAACCATATCAACCATATTAAATACGTGGAGTATTTATGACCAATGGTCATTTCAGCCACAGTGACAGTGTTACCACCAGGCTGATCCTTATCCAACTTTAAAGGACACAATGAACCCATTTAAACCTATTTAAACCAAACACACACAATCAAAGCAACAGAGCACAGAAATCTACAAAAAAACACACCACACAAAAAAAACAGCATGAAAACCCACCAGAAATGAATGAAGGCCTGGGGTGCTCACTTCGCTCAGGCAGCTCAGACAGAGAGTTTAGCGCTGTCATGGTGTACTTGGGAGACCCTGAGCTGAAACAAACTTATTATCAGCAATAACATTCTTAAAGTTTGATATACCAAAGCATACTGCTCGATTTAGGTAAAAAGAGATAGAAAGCATGTGATTTGTTCAGATATTGAGATCTACATGATCCACAACTGTACAAGTGTAAAAATGTTAGTGTGTAACAAAAGCATCATATAAAACCTTTTAAAATCCATGCACATTTTGCCGAGTATGTAACTCTAGAGTAAAGACTGATGATTCACTATCTCACCACTAGAGGCCAGAATTGACTTAATCTATCAAGGTGCAGGCACTTACACACACTTTTGAACAGATGAATCGTGACAGCTGAAGCTTCGAGGACTCGCCGGGACTCCGTAATCTACCCAAAAACGGCAGAAACATTAAGACATTAGCAGTGTCAGGCACTCTAGAGTGTCGAAAACACAAAAAATGTGACACACATCTGTCTCAGGACTGAGAGAAAGAACCACTTTTGATTGTGTAGTAACTGCAAAGCCATAATGAAGTTACCTTAATAAGTGCATTAGGTGTCCTTAAAATTAAACATAGTAGCTCAAGTTGTCTGCAAATGTGTTTATGAGCTGTATATTAAAATTAAAACTATTCTAAATAATAAAATCTTTGAGATGTAAACCTTTAAGACGTAGAATTCACTGAGACTATGACGTGAAATGGTGGATTACAGAGAAACATATTAAAACTTACTGTTTATTTGCTAAATCTGACATACTGGAGAAAAATAAAACACCAAAATGTGGCTTTTGCAAAATGTATGGCACATTTAATATTTTATGAGTTAATTTGTACTAATATTTGCAGAAAAATACATGAAATCCTTGAAAACACTTATACAGGACTGTTTTTATTTTTTTGTTTACATACTATTCAAGATGGATTTACAAATCACTGCTTTCTGTTTTTCTTTGCTTTTTACCTACTTTTTTGGATTTGGGCTTGTGCTACATCCCACACGTGCCTCATACATAAATGTACTAAAAAAAACATCAAGCAATGTATGACATGTATCTTATGTCAAACAAGGTATGCCAAAACTACTGTACAAGTATTTTGTGTAATAGTTTACTTTGAGGAAGATTTTAGAGGGCTTCAGATGGCTGGTTCCTGTCACCAACACTGTGATCAATTCTGACTCGTTATGTTTCTCTAGAATGAAGCATTTCACATCAATCAACTTTGTAAACATCTTAACGATTTAATTATGCAGACACTTTGAGAAATCTGTGGCATTTCCTTAAACTCTACTTCCTAAAGTGTGAACTTGCCAGTACAATGTGCTTTACCCAAAAAAGGCCAAAATGTTAAGTTAAATGTAGGCACTATATTCTCAAGCTAGCATATCATTGCTGCGGTAATAAAACATCTCTGATATGCTAACTTTCTAGCAAGAAGAAAAAAAATGAAATTCAATTAAATGCATCTTTTTTCAGTTCAGCTGTGTGTGCGCAAGGTGCACATGCGTGTACCAGCATGTCCTGGGCGTGAGCCTCCATGTGGACTGAGAGGAACCTGAGGAGACGGCTCAGAATACGTCCGCTTGTGTCGGATGACCAGTGGAGGAGGAGGAGTTCTCTTCTTACTGAAGCTGACTTCTGTCCACCCATCCGGGGGACTGACCGGGGGAGGAGGGGGAGGAACATTCGGAGCTGGAGTGAAGAGAAGACGGAAGAGCAGAGGAGAGGAGAAGAGCTTCACTTTGTTACTTTTTCATAAATTTAACAGACAATCGATGGTGTTAAGAACTATTTCTCACCACGGGCTCTAGGTGGCAGTGGTGGTGCGGGAGATGATGGTGGTGGAGGTGGGGGACTGTCCAGGCTGCGTGTTTGAGGGCTGGGGCTACAGTATGCTTCTCGTTTGTGTTCGCCTCGCCCCAGAGCAAGCCGGCGGCCCACGCTGAATATACCCCCAACACCGCGTTCCTGAGATCCACTGTGGTAAAGGCTGAAAGGCCTACTTGACCGGTCCTTCTTCACTGGACCTGACTGCAGATAAAACCATACAGCCACCAGAGAGATAAATCAGCTTACAACTGAAGCTCAGTCAAATGAGACACAGGAAAAATATGTATCTGGCATACTATATTCAAATGGCAACGCTTTATTCAAATAATGAAGAAACTCACTTACACTGAACATTCGAGAATTACTACAGTAGCTTGCCAACAAGGCAGGAAGTAACCTGAACTTTTACTTAACTGATAAAAGTACAAATAAAATACTTTTAATGTTTAGGCTGAGCAGCTTTGTGCTGTATTTTGTAAATATAAACAAATTTTGAGTTTGATGCCTGTAACACTTTTAAAAAAAGGTGGGATGGGGCAAAATAAGAGTGAAAGGTTTATAGAATATTCCAGTTACACCATTCCACAATAAGCAGGTGAATTCATGACAGGTGAGGGTATCATGATTGGGTATAAAAGGAGCATCGACAAAACTCTCAGTCTTTGCAAACAAAAACGGATCATGGCTCAACACTTTGTCTCAAACTTCGCGAGAGAATTGTCCAACAGTCCAAAAAGATTTTTCAATGAAATATGAAAATATTTAGGTCTTTCACCATCTACCGTACATAATATTGTAAAACGATTCAGGGAATCTGGAGAAATCTCTGTCAAGGGCAAAGCCGGAAACCACTATTTAAATGTACGTGACCTCCAAGCCCTCAGACAGCACTGCATGAGAAACCATCATGCTGCTGTGCTAAATATAGTCACATGGGCTAAAGAGTACTTTGGAAAACTGTTGTCACTTAACACAGTCTGCTAGTGCATCAAGAAATGCAACACTATTACACAACCTTGTTTTTCGGGAAAAACAGACATTGAGTTCTCCGTGCCAAAGACGAAACGGACCATCCAGACTTTTATCAGTGAAAGACGTAAAAGCCAACATCTGTCATGGATTGGGTGACACAGCATAGGTGACTTGCATATATGCGAAGGAACTATTGATGTGGAAGTGTATTTGGGATTTCAGAGAGACATATCTGCCATTAAGATGATGTCTTTTCCCAGAAAGTCCATGGTTATTACAGCAAAACAATGCCAGGCCTCATTCTGCACATGCTACAACAGCATGGCAGCATGGTATGCGTGTGCTTGACTGGCCTTCCAGTCCAGATCTGTCTCCCCTTTCTCTCAACACTACCAAGCGCTGAGGTTGACTGGTGCCAATTCTTTTATCTTAGCTAACAGATGCCCATGTTGGCTAGCATTACCTGGAGTGATGGGGAGAGAGAGGCCCAACATACCCACCCTGAGAAAATGAGGTTAAATATGCCCACTTTGCCTTCCAGTCACAGATGGCTGTGGCCAGGAGATCAAACTCACAAAAACACAATAGGACCAGCACCTAGGTGGTTGCACCACCTCAGGAGCCCCATTTGCATTGTCCTTACTGTTAGACTGCTAACTGCGCTGCCCATTACTAACGTGATTGGCATTCGCTATGTTAGCACAGACCATGATAGGTATTTTCATGATATGCACATAAGAGGTACATCTCTTATGTACCACCCCACCAATCATTTTATATGAAAGTGTTTTTCAATGGTAAACACCGAATGGTAACAACTCTGACCAATATAATCTACTTAATCATAATAGGCCACCCAAGAGGAGTTAACCATCTAAAAAGTACATTTCTGATGCACTTAACCAGCATAGTAGGGATGAAGTGACTACCTGAGGCTTAAAATTATTAGTAAAATATAAAGTCTGACCTTGTCTTCCAGATCATCGTCACTCTCATACAAATCGTCCTGCCGCAGTCTCCACTCATACTCCACATGGATGTGCATGTTGAACTGATTGTTCTGAGACTGCTGGATCTAAACAGTAAACACAACAATTAATCACACTTCAGAACAGCTAAATCATTGACTAGCTTGTTCTTTGGGAGAATGATCTACATTGATCTATTGTAGCAGTCAAAACCTGACAGAATGTGTTTTTTTATTTTCTTTGACTTTTAGATCTAAAGGCTTATGCTTAAATGTTCAAAATTTTTAAGTAACACAATTTTACATTTAAAAAATGTACCCCATTCCGAACAAGTAGTTACATTTTAAAATCTAGTGAAATTTACAGTGCAACCCATTATATTCATTGTTAAAGCTGAAATCATTATCATCATAATTACTATAAGCCTTGTTAAAAGTTCGTTAGTGGAAGGTGTGTCCGTGTGAGCCAATCAGCTGTGTTGTGTGGTATAATCTAAAGTCTAAATAGTATTTGCTATTTCATTTGCAGCATTATTTGCAGTATTATTCCAAAATATGTAAAAAGGTACAATTAAAAAACACTTTGAGTAGATGTGTTTTGAAAGGTACTGTAAGTTGTAATAGAAGAAATGAAACCCTGTGCAGCATACCAGCTCTTCACAGTGCGTGTGCTTCAGTCTTCTAGCGATGTCCAGAGAAGTCTCTCCATTTTCATTTTCTATATGAACAGAAGAATTACCATCAACTCCCTCTCAACATCATCATTCATGCTCTATAATTAACTTCTCACAATCAGCCAACAGTCCAAGTCTGTTTACAAGGCAATCAGCCTCATTTCTGAAGAAGACGGCATTTGCGATTCAGCTATGAGAGACTTTACACTGAGATGAGGACATGGCAACTC
>JAILXH010184127.1:0-11218 GCA_023558415.1 Piaractus mesopotamicus | reverse complement strand
AAACCTGCATAAATATTTAAAAAGGGCTTATTCCAATAAGCAACAGTCTGCTTTTATGAACTTCAATGTCTACTTCAACTTTTTATTGACGTTAAACTTGAAACGATGTAACACTTTCTGGGGGGAAATGCCACAGCACATTTTTACAGTTGATGTTTCAGTGGCATTGTGTCCATTTCACAGTTTCTCTCTTGTTTCTAAAAGTGGCTTCTTAAAATACTATACCAGATATTTTAACCCTGACAAACTTACAACCCAAGTTCCAAGGTACATTCACAAAGATGACACAAAATGGGCTGAAATTATTCTATATCAAGATAGATTTCAATAGGAACTGAGACAAAGATACAAAAGAAAACTTGACTCCATGAAGCAGGCACTTTGAGTGTCAGAACGTTCAGCAAAAATGCACAAAACATTTTACTTAAGAGGCAAAGAAGATAAAATGTACTTATATAATTTCTGTGTTTTGGAATTGCCATAATGATTTATAACATCTTAAAACAGCAAAATGAAATGCACTTTAATTAAGGCTCAGGAAAACATACAACACTCTGTCAGTACAGTGTCACAGCATTGCCATAGGGTTCATAAGATCATATAAACACAAATACAACACTCACAGAGGCAATAGACATATCTCTCTGACATTGCAGTGTCATGACATTGCCATAGTAATTCATAAAAATCTAATAAGCATAAAAATCACGTTCACTTAAGATTCTTAAGTGTTAGGATTCTTAAGTTAATCTTAAGATATGTGGGATTCAGAGAAAACATATATAAATGTCATAACAGAGTATCAGTATCAAAACCTTCGCATGATAACTAAAATACAGTAGATTGTCATAACATGCTCTCATTTCACCCCAGAAAGTGTTACGACACAGCTTAATGACAACTACTGCATATTGGAATAAGCCTTAACAAACGTTTATGTAGGTTTATGTCAGTTGTCATGAAAGGCTTATGTAACTGCCATGTAGCCCTATGAAGTTGACCTACAGTAAAGTGTTAACCCAAGATATAATTTTTTGCAGTACTGATTCAATCCTGCCCGGGTTAGTCTGCTAGCAGTTTGTAGAGTGCCACGTGTTGGAGTTTAAGATGCTGTGCTCCTTCACCTTCTGAGGGCCTAATCACCAATTATGACTCCATTAGTTGGGACTGGCAGCTCATTTGCTCTGGAGGCAGCTAGTTTGGCCTGGGGCACTGGACCTTTTGCTCTCTGGCGTTCTGCCTCGCTGCTCACTTCTCCACATGGCTGTCATCCTTTGTCTCACTAGCCCTATCCATGGGAGTCTCGTTTCCACGGAAACTACCGTCCGACCCCCACAGCTACCAAGAGAGGGGAAGCCCTGAGACGGCAGCCTGTACCAAGAATCTCTGACGGGATCGCGGAGTGCCTAAATGATGAGTCTGTTGACCGGGTTGTTAGACAGTTCATTAAATGGCCATCCCTGCAGTAAGCAGAGCCTAGCCGACAAAGCACAGGCCTTGTTAGCTGAACTGGAAAATATCCATCAAGGGGTTGAAAGCCTTTGCTGTTGACAAGATGAGTTCAGGAGAATAAGAGAAAGCAGAGAAGGAGTAGTCCACAGGGGGGGATGTCCCGTTTAAATGTATGCCCAGTATTACCCCTATAGTACTTTGAGTCAAATCCCCAATGCTCAGAGGAACTTGTTAAGACCCACTCCTTCCCCTCTCGCTGATGACACCAGATTGCCTGGTCTTGGTCAAAAGTTTGTGGCATATAGAATAACATTTGTCATGAGTGACTTGAGTCAATGTGGATCGCAGTGTATCAGTAGTGGCTGGTGCCCTAGACAAAATGTTACTTGGTGTCCCCTCCATTGCCAACCCCTCCAAAGTGTCAATTTTCCCATTGACTCTGTTGAACCTTTTCCAGTTAATAACATACTGTCTGAAGAAAATTCAAAGAATATTCAATACATAGAGTGTCCTTATTGTTTGGAATATTTGTACAACTGTGCAAAACATGATACTTCATGATCCACATCTAAAGCTGCACTTCAGAGCGCCTCCACTATAGGTAAAGAAAATGTGATGTTTTTGCAAGCAAAGCACATGGACCTGACAGTAACTCTCTCACTTATGGTTAGAACGTTGAAGATTCTTCAAGAAGGAGCACTATTAGCTTGCAAATCACTTTTATGCGCATCATTAAAATGGAAGAACCCCACACCAGCAGGATGGCATGAATGAAGATAATATTTTTGCACAAATTTGAAAACAACAAAGCAAAATGTTTTATTACCGAAAAGGGGTTTCACTTTTCACTCTCATGTAATGTTATTAACTTTTTTTTTTTTTTTTGTGAGTGGGCTCTTTCTGTGAGTGGGGATTTGGGTCACATGGGAGGTGATGCAACCAACCATCCTGAGTTTTTAATAGGAAGATTATTATTTTTAGACAAGATAATTATTTTTTGATATTGGCTTGTCCCAGTGATGTGATTTAGTAGTCAGTTCTGTGATTAAATTTGTGGTCATTTAAAATGATAATTCCTGTCTTTTCCCTTTGATTTGGGTTGATTTGGGACAGAGTCAGAGAGGCTGTAGCCAATGCTATGGTTTTCATAACACTGATGATGGTTGCACACAAAGAGTTGGATAAAACTTCCTTTCCCTTTCTTTCCTTTCTTCATCTCTTTTCCTTGATTTTGCCTGAACTGGTAGCCATGTGGATTCACATGCTAGTCAGCTTTGCAAATGCATTTAGCGAGGCTATGGGCTACAGATCAACCAAAATCAGGGAAAGCATGTAGGAAAGGAATGTTCATTCAACTATTTGAATGAAGCCAATGACTCTCACTTACACAGTTGGGGAGACAGGGGCAGTAACCAATAAGCAGTGTCAGTTAATGGAGACTGCAGATACACTGACACACTGCATGATTTCAGGAGTGCTGGTGCTATCTCTGGCAAGTTGCCACCATAGGCAATTGCCTATATTGTCTCTGTCAGGATCCACTACTGCAGTACATCAGCACCGAATGAGTAGCATCAAACAAACTACGATGATTTCTAACATTAGTAAATAATGTATTTAATAACATACAGCTGTATGCAAAAGTTGAACACCCCAATCATATTACAATCTTTGTGGATTTTTAGGCAAAAATAGGTTTGTATATCCTAGAATATAGAAATACTTGCATTTTTCTGCATATTGTAGTGCACAATTTCTATTTGTTTACTGAGTTTAAGACATTGGAAAAAATAAAACAGAAAACAGAAAATGTTCTTAACTTCATAACTTGCAAAGGCCACATTTTATGTTTCATGTTTTTCCTCAGTATGTTAAATACAGCAAATAAATGGTAATTGTGCATTAAAATGTGTAGATTACATTAACTTTTTTCACTTACAAAATCAAAAAACACGTAATTTGACTGGAGGTGCCCAAACATACATGTCTACTTTTAATTCTACAATGTCCACTTATGTCACAAAGGCACAATATCTAAGACAAAATAATTTTCACGTCATGTCATGAATTATATGTCATAAATAGTAAGCATAGTCTTATTTATATGAGTTGTAGTCAGTGGTTCTTACTATCTGCACTACAATCTGCATAACAACACTGGGCTAATGTCAAGACAAAATTGCATTTTACCAACTACTGAACTAACATTAGCATGCATTTTGGCACACTTCTGATGGTTTTGAGTAGTAATATGACTATGTTGGATCCATGGGATGATCTAGCATGATTGTGTTTAAGTTTTTTGACCAGCTTCAGCAGAGACACTGTGTAAACCATGTAGCACACTTAAGAGTTTCTAAGCAACCCAAGAAAAAAAAGCTGTTGCTTATGCTATTGGAAAGTCCCAGATGCATTTAGCCTTAGCATATTTGCCTAAGTGAGTCAGTCCTGTACCAAAAAATTTACTTGGTGAATTCCCTGCTTTTTCTCCACCCTCTTCCTGTTCACATTATGCTTGCGTTTGCAGGCTTGGCTTAATCCCTGTGGATCCCTGGAGCAAATACAACCAATTAAAACAGCATCTCAACCAATAAACAAGATAATGTCTGTTCAACACAGACATGTATGGTCTTGGGCACTGGTTTGACTGGATTATGAGGTTTCACTAATGCCAATGTACTACTGTGATCCAAGGGAGATGGAAAATGTACCTTTTGCTTAAAAGACTAGGCAGGATATTACAATAGACATGGATACAAAATTGATTTGACATATTGAAACAATAAAATAAACAAAGGTCTGTGGATGGCTTCTACATTTCATGGGTAGTACTATGTATGTCCACTGTAAGGCTAATTGAGACTGAAGCCTGGGGGAAATATTTGAGGTTTCAGATTTAGTGTGTGTGATGAAGTTTGTCCCTTCTTTCACCTTGCTGAAGCGTATTCACACAAATGGGCAAATGTATTCTCAGATATAAATCTACATTCTGCTGTAGATGTAAGTTAATGGGAGCCAATTACAGAATGTCACATTCAGGCTGTCAAACTTCAGAGACCTGGAGTTTGTTTACAGTATATGGGGTTGGTGCACTGACTGGGAGGTGGTAGTGGAATTGTGCCAGGGGATCTCCAAGCCAAAAGTTACCCAGGGTCAATGACACCATACTCAGCCACAGGTGCAGTGTGCAGCCCTTTCCTCACCGCAGCACAGCAAACACTCTGCAGCAAGTGTGCCCAATGTGCATTAGTCAGGAAACGTTCTAATTCTCTTTCTTTTCTGCTCATCAGTTTCCCACAAGCAGAAAGAAAGCGTAGGGTGTTGGAAATGAAAAGATCGTGCAAATGAACGAGATGCGATGCCTAAAAAGTTCAAGAGAAATACAAGAAGAAAGAAATGTGTAGTGCTACATGCAAACACTCTTGCCAAAGTGAGTGGGACTTGGTCTCAGGTTCCACACTTTGGTGCTTTCTTTGGAGTTCCCCCAATGCTTTAAAGGCACTGTCCTTTCAGAGGGCCTGGCTCTCCTGCTTCCTGTTTCTCTGGTAGATCTTGGCATTGTCCCACTCACCTTTTTTCATAGGTTCATTTTTTTCTCTCTTTTCCAAATGTCTGAGGGAGACTTTTCTTGATAGCTCAGGTAAATAAGCCGAGCAGCTGAGCAAACAGAACCAAGCACCACCGTGACTGTGCAGAGAAACGGAGGCAGAAGGAAAGGGGGACCGAACCAGAAAAGGAAAAAAAAGTCAAGCCTGAACAGCAGGGGAGAGTGGTTGTGTGGAGGAGTGTGAAGCTGGAGGTCAGAATTGAGGGTCTCACAAGTTGCTGTGGGCAACGTGGAGTTGAACTTGGCTGGCAGACACTGTGGCCTGGTAGACGTGACTTTGTTGATGGCATAAACAGCGCCAGACAAAATCAAGAAAACTACCACAAATCTCCTGCAGGTTGGAACATAACTTATGTCTTCCAAAGATGACAAGTTTTAGCAGATTGATTATAACATGCCAACCTTAACCATAAGAGCCAGATTGCAAATAAAGATGTACTGAAACCACAGAGCCCTGGCACAAAAATGTAGAGAGAGAACTCTTCTGCCTCATATAAAATTAGTTTATATAGAACGTTGAGGTGTAATTTGAAATATACAGTTTGGAAATTCAGTGGTGAAGCATAACTATTAGAGCTAGGCCTTCAGTTTGGGCCATAAATATCAAAACTCAGTCTCAATACTATTGGTTAGAATAATGCTAATTTCTATAATTCTATATAATTCTATCATTTACTTATAGTATTGTTATAGTATAGTATAGTAGTGCATTCTTCAGCATGTATTCATTAGGTTCATTTTGTTAAGGACTCTTGTTGTAGAGGGCGAGGCTAGAAATGCCACTGTGTGTGTAAGACAAAGGAGAGAGAGAGGCAAAGGGACATGAGCTGGGTAGCAAATGACCTGTTACAGTAAAGAAAGCTCATTTGCGGCATAGCTGTTGCCAACAACAGCTGGAAAATAAAGCACCATGACTTGTGTAAAAGCTGTGCCCCCTTATTTAATAGCGGTAAATGCTACAGTATGTTAGCACTAAGCTAATGCTAGTGCACAGAAATGTTTTTGGCCATTCTAGATTTTTTTCTCGTGAAATTGTTTATAATCATTGTAAATCTAAATGTGATTGGTTAATTCCACTTAGGGGTCACTTCCTAATTAAGTTAATGGAACATGTAAGACCTTCGATTTGATCTCTTCCCAATTTCTTCTTTTTTTTGTGGATATTTGTCTCATTTTATTGTTTCAGATCATTAAACTGCTGTTAATATTAGACAAAGACAACACAAGTTAAGTTCTGTTTTTAAAAGATGATTTCATATATTGAAAAAAAAAAATTAGCTACTAAATCAACCAGTTAACCAGATTCAGTTGAGTACTAGGTTCAATTTCACTAGCCACACCCAGGCATGATTGCTGCCAGATCTGTTGAATCTAAACATCACTTAAATAGAGCCTGTCTGGCAATGTAAAGCAGGCTAGAAGGAAAGAAGCACATGATGCCACATTCTAAAGAGATTCAAATACAGATGTGAAACATAGTCATTAAAATCTACCAGACTGTAAAGGGTTTCAAAGCCATTGCTAAAGCTCTGGGACTTCAGCGAACCACAGTGAGAGCCATTATCCACAAATGGCGAAAACGTGGAACAGTGGAACCTTCCCAGGAGTGGATGACCAAATTTCACCAAGGGCACATCGATGACTCACCCAGGAGGGTTCACAAAAGAACCCAGACGAACATCTAAAGAACTGCAGGCCTCACTTGCCTCGTTACATCTGGCATAAAGCTAACATCGCGTTCCACCATAAGAACATCATACCAACAGTCAGACATGGTGGTGGTAGTGTGATGATCTAGGGCTGCTTTCCTTCTGCATTACAACTTGTCATAATTGATGGAACCATGAATTCTGTAAGAAAATCCTGAAGAAGAATGTCTGCCTATCAGCTCGTGACCTAAAACTCAAGCGCAGTTGAGTTATGCAGCAAGACAGTGATCTGAAGCACACAAACAAGCCCACCTCTGAGTGGCTCGAAAGAAACAAATTAAGGTTTTGGAGTGGCCGAGTCAAAGTCCTGACTTGAATCCTATTAAGATGCTGTGGCAAGACCTTAAACAAGCAGTTAATGCTTAAAAAACCCTCCAATGTAGCAGAATTCAAACAGTTCTGCAAGGAAGAGTGGGCCAGAATTTCTCCACAGTGATGTAAAAGACTCATCGCAAGTTAGCACAAACGTTTGATTGCAGTTGTTACTGCCAAGGGTGGAACAGCTAGTTATTAGGTTTAGGGGGGCAATTACTTTTTCAAATGGGTGATAAAGGTTTTGAATAAATCTTTATCTTCAATAAATAAAATGATGATTTAAAAGCTGCTTTTTGTGTTTACTTGTGTTGCCTTTATCTCATATTAAAATTATTTGGCTTATTTGGAACATTTAAAAGTGACAAATTAGCAAAAGTAGAACAAATCGGGTGGGGGCAAATACTTTTTCACAGCACTGTACAAAAAATTGCATAAAGTTACAAAAGACACAAAGCTCTACGCTCTACTCATGTGCATTTTACAGCCACCAGACTTTTCTAGTTCATATTACTACTGATTTTTAACGGCAGTGTCCCTCTACTCGGCCTGCACCTCATTGTTTTTTCATTGGGGGGCTGCCCTGTAGATCAGTGGAGGTGCAGGATGAAACCAAGAAGCCCTGTGATCCATATTCCAGGTTGTTCCATTCCTCTCCCTCTGGAGGAGGAGAATTCCTCTTGTCCAGCAGTTATCTGGAAAGGACAAGTGTTGGGAAACATGTAACCAAATATCCTTTCAGCTTCCCAGAGAGCTGACCTTCAACTGAGAGTGATACAGTACATGACCAGTGCAAAATGAAGAGGAAAAGATAAAGTAGGAGTAATAAGGAGATGTGGTTTGTGCCTAAGAGCTTATATAAATAATAATATGTAGTTTTGATTTCTGTTCAGTTTTGATTTCTGTTTTTAAGAGGATAAATGCCCCCAAAATTTTCCCAAGTCAAGAGGTCATTTATTACAGAGAACATCCAATAGAAATGTGAAAGGTGCTGTTCACACCAGACATTAAC
Source organism: Piaractus mesopotamicus (assembly GCA_023558415.1). Classification (NCBI taxonomy): domain Eukaryota; kingdom Metazoa; phylum Chordata; class Actinopteri; order Characiformes; family Serrasalmidae; genus Piaractus; species Piaractus mesopotamicus. The sequence continues at coordinate 3,126 of JAILXH010184127.1, read as the reverse complement.
GTATGTCTTGAGAGATCCAATGATACATGTACAGCACTAAGTGCAGGTGTGAATGGGTTCTGATGCATCTTGGAGGTGCATGGTGATCTGATCACTCAAACAGACTTTGGAGGTGGAATGCATATGACCACATAACTTTAATATGCATGAAAAAAAAATATCCTGATGCAACCCTGACAAGAATTAATCAACTGTGTGATGCATGGTACCCATCCTCCAGTCGTGAAATCTGATCATTGTCACTGAAGACACATTTGAAACCCATGAAAATGCCTGGTGTGACTGGCTATACATCTCACTGTCCATTTGCTGCCCTCTGATTCATTAGTTCATGCTCTGATGACACTTTTTAAAGGTTCATTCTCTTTGCATCAAAGGAAAATGCTCCCAAAGAAATTGTCCAAATTGCAAAGGTCACTTCACACACGTTCAAATATAAAGTGCTCTGCCATTTATTGGCTGGAGAGATATAAATAAGTATAAAAAAGCCTTAAAATTGAAAGGTATGTCCTCTGAGTTTCTTTGAAATTCTTAATGTTTGGGTCATTTCTACTAAATATAATCATAATGTTTGTAATATTTAACCCCTTAAAATCCCAGGCTCGTTACATACTGAGGCTTATTATTCAGTAATTACATGGACTACAACTCAAAATGGCTGAGTTATTCTTAGGTTATAGCAGTGTGTAGTAAAACTTCGGACCTGTCAGTGGGTCCCGGTCATTTAAGGTTTTAACCTCTGCAAGTATTGCAGTACTACTCTTATTTTACTGTTACATTTTGGTTAGAAACAAAAGTGTAAAATTTTTTGGAACACCTAAGGAACATTGTCCAGTCAGCCTTTTTTTTCTCCATAATATCTAGGCAAACACAGTCAAGTGAGCCCTCCATAGAATAGGACTTCAAAAGCTGAACTGAGGCCTAATGTGTTTGTGATTAATCACAAACATAATTAGAAACTGGCAATGAAATCAACCAATCACATTGTGAATTACAACATGTGGGACTAATTTTGTGAGAAAAAAGTCACTCTAGACTTTTAGGAAGTTCTAGATATGTCACTGACTGCAAATACAAGGATTAGCCTGAACAAAGTATTTTCCATCAGAAATAGAAAATAAAGTCAGGGCTCTTTACTGTAAAACTCTATACAAGGTAAAATACATGCTGATACATCTCTTTCAAGCTTCAAATAAAGCATGGAACGCATTTCACAAGCTTCAAATGTGTTGTGTGAATTGCCTTCAGCTTATAGCAAACATACTACTTGAATCCCATAGAGGCACTGGCTGAAATTAACATTATCATGGAGGTGTTTTTAACCACATTTTGACATTTATGGCCTGAACTTAAGGCCTAGCTCAAGTAGTTATGGTTTGCCACTGCTGAGCAGTAATATGAAATGTCCACAGTTTCTTTAAATATGCATGTAGACATTCTCACATTTTATGGTGTCTGTCTGCTTAGGCATCCATTAGAAACAATGAGAATGATTCCATGCAACCAGGTTTTCACCAGTATTAATTCTTGGCAAAGGCACATAGGCCATTCTTGGGGTTACTGCATGGTCAATCCTCCTGTGAGAGCTCTCTGATTTAATCAATCTCCACTCCATCTCCAGCCAAAATCAATCTCCCTCCACTAGCGTAGCCAGCATGGGATGCTTGGTTAAGCTGCAGGGACGCAGGCAGGGCTGCCCCATGCCCACTGAGCAGTGGAGCAGGCCAGCCAAACAGACACACTCTGTGATGGAGGCCTCCAACACACACCACCTTTGGATAAATGAATTGATGTTGATGAGCCCATCAATCAACACAGTGCTTGTCTTCAGCTTCCCTCCCTCATTTGTTGATTTGGTAACAGACCTCTGAGAAGGGAGTTGTGGAATGTGGCTTTTGCCCTAATAGCATGCCATTTCTTCTGAGGTTGCTGTCCTTGTGTTTAGTGTGTGCACTTATTATTACATACTTTGGAGGCATCAACAAGGCTTAATCTTAAAAATAAAGATACCAATATGGGTTCTTCGGAGCAATGCCATAGCAGAACAATGTTTGGTTCCCTAAAGCTGTGGTTTGCAAACTGGTCTTCAAACTGGCCACACTTTTCGCTCCCATCCAATTATAACACATACGGATAGAGAAAAATTGTGGACCATCTGAGGACTGGTTTGAGAACCACTACCTTAAAGAATCTTTCAGATAATAATTCTTTAGGAAATTCAATCAAAACTGATCTACCTTTATTTTGAAAGGTTTTGAAAGCGGCTAACACTAGAACTAATTCTAATCTCATTGGATAAGCAGTAATGACCATTTTGTTTGCCCTCTCTCCATGCTTAAAGGAGGAATCTGTTCAGTCTCACTCTCAGAGGAGTTACAAACCACCTGAAAAAATAAGGCTACACTTAATGAGTGCTTTAAGAGTCCTGTAAGTGGCTAGGCTAGCATGGTCCATCTGCAGCCAGCTATGAGAAACCTGCTCTCATTCCCAACACTCTCTCACACTCCCCCCTCTCTCTCTGACTGCACTTCTCTCTCATGCTGGGATGCAAGTCTACAGTGAAGTGAATTTAAGATGGAAAAGAAGGCTCTCTCTGCTGTGTTACTACTGACACTCTGTGGAACTGTTTTTCTACCCATGTATCCCTTGAGGTTAAGCAGGGTAGATAGAGAATGCTGCCTGGCCATGGGCCAAAGCAAATAAGGCCTTGAATAGTCATCATATAAGCAGAAGCATAATATGAGCTTTCTTTGCAATCAGGGTAAGAGACAAAAAAGGGGGAATACACAGAAGAGGAGACTTGTCTAGGAAACTTTAATAGTGTTGCCGTGTCACACAGGTTCTGGGCTGTGTTCCAAGTCACACTAGAGACTCTATCCAGAAACAATAAGAGGAGCTGGGGATCATCCATGCAGGAGCATGGAGTGTTTAATGATCAACACGGCACTGTTTGGCATTGTGTTATTCAACTCTGCCGAGCGTCTGTCACTCATAAGTCTATTAAATGTAACATGATTTCTGTGAGAGTGCAACGTCAGACTCTGTGGCATGCTCTGGGGGGGGGGGGGGGGGGGGGGGGGGGGGGGGGGGGGGGGGGGGGGGGGGGGGGGGGGGGGGGGGGGGGGG
>JAILXH010184121.1:5782-16599 GCA_023558415.1 Piaractus mesopotamicus | reverse complement strand
AAAAAAAAAAAACTTTAGTAGAGCAGTAAGATGTTGTAAGACTTCTGTTGTGTTGTTATGATACTAACTTAATAATCTGTAATACTTTCAGCTCCATGTAATATTCCTGTAATACAGTCTTATAGTAATCTGTAATAGTCATATAGTAGCCTATAGAAAACTAAGGAATTTTTCTGAATTTATAGTAAGATTCCAATAGGAACACTCCATACATGTCTGTAGAAAGTCTTACTTTAGTTCTGAAATCCTATACAAAGTATTACAATAGTTCAGCAGTTCTCAAACTGGGGGTCAGAGAGGGACGATAAGAGGGCCGCTGAAAAATTTTAGAAGTTATATCTACACTTAGTCATCTATCATTTTGCAAGTTTACTAAATCTGCTAAAAAGTACTTGGTTAAAAATTGTAGTTTTTAATAAACATTATTAAAACAATAGCAGCAACAGCGCCAGGCCAGTTGCAGAGAAGGCTAAAGTAAGACATGGTCCTCATTTGTTAAGTGTAATTAATGACAACAGGGTGAGGAAGGAAACAAATAGGGGTGAGGGTTGTACAGTGGGATCTACCAACTACAAAGGGGCCTTTATAAAAAGCCTTTAAAGCCTTAGGCCTTTAGTTACTCAGTTACCCGTTCACCTCATCTGATTCTCTCTTGCGCTCGTCTTCTTTTGCAGTCCCTATGATAAAGACAGAGCCGACCGATGACTATGAGACGCAGGGCGCTCCGAGGATGCCCATGCACTCAAAGCCCTTCTACAGTCAACAGAGACTGCCTCCCATGATGCCTTTGGGTGACACTGACCCCTGCATGGTGGGCGGCTACTCTCCCTGCCCTCCCCGCCCCACTGCCATGCCTTGCTCCTCCCCCGGCTCCAGCCCTAAGCTCCATGACCTATCACCTGTCCCCTTCCCTAAGTGCCTAAGCAGTAGCCCTACTCACTCCACCATGCCTGGTAATGTGGCCTCCCTACAAGACACACCCACACACCCCAGCCTGGCCCTGCCCAGCTCCCCTGACCACACCTCCCTCACCATGCCCCACCCCCAGGGCAGTCCACACCTCAGCAGCCCCTCTTATCATCCTCTCTACCCCAGCAGTAGCCCCTCCTCCTCTCCCACCTCCCACCCCTCTACGCCTGGTGCTGCAGCAGAAAGCCCCTACCTGCCCCCTTTTGGGTCTGCCCAGCCAAGAGGAAGCCCGTCCAGCCTGTTGGCGGAGGACAGTAGCTCCCCTGCACTGTCTGTCACCATCAAACAGGAACCGCAGGAGCTTGACCAGATGTACCTGGATGATGGTAGGTCACTGCAATAATACTGGCTTAATGCCATGGCACATTGACCCAACATTCTGCGACAAACACCAACCTTCAAATCTTGAATGACAAGCCTAATGAACCAGTGTGAATGGTTGAAGAATAGTCTAAAGCAGAAGTCACCAACCACCCTCCTGGAGATCTACCTTCCTGCAGGTTTCACCAAACCAAATGTAACAAAAGGACTTCTGAAGGCAATAATAAAAAGGATTAGGTTGGTCGTTTGGCACGAAAGTTGTCCGGAAGGTAGATTCTCGAAGAGCAAGGTTGGCAACCACTGTTCAAGAGGATCCCAGTTGGTAGAATATAGTGTGAGAGTATGTGTGTAAACCCAACATTTGGATTTGCTGTGGTCTCTGTGCTTTAGTGTAATTTGCACCAAAAGCATTCGTCTGATGAATAGATACGCCTCCATTAGATACTAGACATTAGACGAGTGACTCATGTCTGTCATGGACATGCAGGTTTGTTGTCAGAAATTAAACATGCTAGAAAATGTTTAACTGGAAAAAATCAGAAGAAAAAAAAAAGTGCTGATATTCATGGTGAAACCAAGTAGGAGGATTGCTCTTCACTTACACCACTTATGGGTATCTGACGTGTCATGTCTGGTGTGAATTTGGGGTAGTAGCCATAGATAAACAGTGTTACAGTCAGTGCTCTAATGTCATCCAACATTAATAACACAGTGTGCTTTAAGGTTACATACTGTTAATCTCAGAGCAGACCCACTCAGCAAACCCCAAAATAACCAAAGGTTATGCCGGTGTGCCAAACCTGTTTGTGATTTTTGGAAAGTCTTGGATGTTCTTCCTCCTTCACACTGGCTTATTGTCTTGTCAGTTTGTACGCCTGCTAATCCCAACTGTCAGAATGTTCCCATTCGTTATGACTTCTTCACATTACACGTTTCCCCCAAAAACCCACAACATCTTTTACACAACAAGCCAAGATATTCCAGAATGGCATTCATACGATGTGGTTCTTTCAAACAAGCCTTCCCATCTGCATTCTGCTGTAATCCCTGAATATCCTTCTAACATGGTGAGCTCGTACCAATGATGAAACTGTGGTGAAACAGTCATTAGAGGCTGCTGGGTCAATGTGCGCTGGGCTTTACAGCAAGTAACCATGGCACTTTATATTAGGCATTTGTTGTTTACTATGATATTACAAATTGTCATACTGGGTCGTATTAAAAAAACTGTTGCACGCTGTTTGAGCCCCTCCAGTTGCAGGTGCACAGATGTGTGTGTGGGTGTGCGTACATGCCGGAAGTATGAATCCACTTGTTATGCGGCGGCGGTAAATTAGCACAGTGGGATTTTAAACAATCTGTCCAAACACAGCGGGCACGCAGGAGGTCAGAGGTCAGGCTGGGAGCGGCCGGGCGAAAACAGTGGCACACGCACCGCAGTCTAGCCTGTTGACTCGAGCCCTAATGAAGGAAGCAAAACAATAGGTAGGGGTTTCCTGAGGTGAGAGCTGCTCAGTTTTTTTTCCAGAATTCGATTTGAGGGCCACGAGGAGTGGAGAGGGGGTTGAGGCTTTTGTTTTCACTCGGCCTCCCCGTGGAGCCTCCTGCGCTGAGCTGGCGTCATCAAGGGAGCCTGGGGGGTCACCGGGGTCTCCCCTGGCTATGTGCCCAGTGACACCCGTGGGGGTGTTGAATGTTTAGCCCTGAACCCTCCCGCTGTTCATCTAATAATTACCTGTGGTCCTTGCCCCCTGGTCACCTGTGGCTACTGGCTCTCTGTTGAATATTCTGTGTTCTGGCTAGGGAGGTGATAGTTCCACTAAATAAGGCCAGAAATAAAATACTAAAAGGCAGGGCAGGGCAACGCACGGACAGCACCCCTTTCCCCGCAGCTCTGCTTCACGCCAGCTATAAACAGTGTTCTTTTATTGCTTACAGTGAAAGCAGGGTTAGAGGTTGCTATTGTGCTCTTGAGAGGACATTGTATGATTATGTGTGTGTGTCTGTATGCCTGCCTGTGTGGGTGGGGGGTATTTAAGGGCTGAGCAGAAATTGAGTTAGAATGTAGCTTTCACTAAATCTGTCATCTCAATGTCCTCAGCTCATAAATAAACAACACGGAGGGATCCAAGGTCATCTATTTGTCATCGGCCCCTGTTAATAGCTTCAAACGTAGTCAGGAGTGACATTTTGAAAGTCATGTCAATTCACACTTGCTCCGCTAGCGTTTATCGTCTGTCTGCTGAGGGCAGATCCAAGCAGAGAACAAAAGAAATTGAATAACCCCTCAGATATGGAGTCGAACTTCTTCAAACATAAACTACATAATGTCGAACGACATGTTTATTCTTGTGTCGTGAACTATGGCAGCATTAAGTCAATAGAGATGAAACTCTAGCCCTGTTTGATGCTGTATGAAAGCTTGTTATTGGATCGTTTTACCTGGTACCTCAGCCCAATGTGAAAGTATTCCAAATTTCCTCTGTGCTCACGTTAAAAAAAACAAGAGTAACCTCGTTTCCGTGTTTCCCCCGTACCTCATCTCCAGTCACTTTAGCTCTCGGCCGTGCCTCCATACCTCCGCCTCGGTGGCCAAATGCATTCAGCCTGTGATTACAGTTGCATTAAGCAAGCTGCAGGAATGCGTATTGATTGGCCGGGGCCCTCCAGAGCGCGTCTCGTAAAACCTCGATCAGGCTGCCATCTCGTGCACTCTAATGCCTGAATAAGCGTCTGTGGTCGGCTGCTGGAGTCCCGGTAAGTGTGCGGTGGTAACTGCATCCTCCGAAGGCATCTGCCTGCCCCTACCCCCCACCTCCCAGGCTCTGCACTCTTTCAAACGAGCTGAAAAACGAAATAAACAACGTTGGTGCAGGAAGGAGCGCACAAACCCAAACTCCCTCCCAGCTCCTCCTCTCCCACCTCCATTACTTCAGTGCAAATAAATTACATCTTGGCAAATGAAAGCATTTTAAATGGAGGTAATACATCTAATATTTCTCATTATGAGATTGTTATAAGAATATTATAAGATTATTGAGCCTGTACGTAGACATTTAACTTATTTTAAGCAGTTTTATCAAGTGACATTATCTTACTGCACTGGCAGATTATTGACCTATCCATGCAAATGTGTTCTGCTGTAGCTACCGTTGCTGCAGACTTTAGAGAGCACTGGCAAAATTGGTAAGACAACTTTACACAAGTGAAAATGTCTATGATTTTAAAAATGTCTAACTTTCTTATAACCATTTCATAATGAAAAATATTATGCCTACTTTTAAGATGTTTTCACTTGCCAAGATATCGTTTATAGGCCTTCAGGGCTGCTAGCAAGAGAAACGATCATCTCTTTTTCCTCAACTGCTGGAAGGGAGGACTTTGGCAATTCATGGCGTGGATCGGGGGGCCCCCAGGCTGCTGTAGACGTCTTCGGCTGGACACTCGAGAGGCCAGCCGCACACTCATGGGCCTCCCGCCTACCGCGGCAGAAAACCTCTCTCAGAGAAAGAGCCACTCGAGAGATTACTCAACTTCTCAACGGCTGGCTGGCGCACCAACAGGGGCTCGGAGATGATGTGTATTTCTGCATATCTGTGTGCGGGGCGGTTATATGTGAGCCCCTGAAAGTTCCCCACCACTCAGCACAGTCTTTAGACCTCCAGCCTGTTGCTAACTGCTTGAAAGGACGTGTGATAGAGTGAGAGTATATGTTATCATCACTGCTCTCCATTTTCACTAGCTGCCTCTGTAATCCACTTCTCTTACGAGTGTCGTTCTAACTGTAGTAGCTTCTTTGTTGAAAGGATCCAAGTAAACAGATCCTTATCCAGTCAAGTGCTGAAGGCTAGCAGGGCCAAAGCCAAGAATCGAAGGATCGCTCAGAAAATTCTTTTGCTACTTTTAAATCAAAAGCATGCTTCAATGTTGAAAAAAACTTCTACCCTCCATCATCTTTATTTTTTTTAAATGGCATTACTTCGTGTCATTGTTCCTGTGTCTAGCACTTGCGTAATGCAGCCTGCGGTCTCTAACTGGGCAGCATCCAATAACAGCCTTTGTTGGGTCATTCCCTCCTGTATTCCACAGCAATTTACAATGCATATGGCACGGAGCGAGAAAAAAATTGCATGCATATGGCATCAGGGGGAACAATAGCGAGCTGTTTGAAAACAGAAGTACGGATTTCGCGTCAGACTCGTTTTCCTCACTAATTAAGCAGTAAAAGGCCGGCTGGAAGGCTGAGATGCTGGAACGCGCGGTCACAGTTGCTGAGGAGAGACAGCTAGGGTGACATCATGCTCCCTCATGTGTGTGTATGTGTGTTAGAGTTAGCATGAGCTAAGTCACTGGCTTTGCCTTTCATTTCAGTATTGGCTTACAGTTCACTTACCATTTTAGAACTTAAATTACTAAAGCTCAGAGTGGGTGGCTTTCACCCCTGATTTTCTTTTGTTTCTTAAGTTTTTACCCGTATGTGTTTGTGACTGTGTACGCGTGGGGGTGCTGCACAGCACCTGATGTTTGTCTTCTCTCATTAGCTACCAGCATGAGGAGTGAAATCATGAAGTCTAGTTCTGAGGTCACTAATCAGAGTGGCAGATTCTCTCCAGCTGTGCTCCTGAATACACAGGGCCTCTATTCACTGGAGTCTCGTAGAGGAGCCCCAGCACTGACAGGGCTCGAGGACTCGGAGGCAGAGCCGCTGGCCCCTTCACCTGCCTAATTTTCTTTACCGTCGAGTTAGAGCTTTACACTGTAAAACCCCTGACTCTAATGGGACAACACTTAGGCCTTTTAAAGTTTTCTGTGCCTCATCTAGCGCCTCCATTGGGTTTTCCATACTTCTGACAGCTCTCTTTTCCTCTGTCTGTCTCTCTTTTGTAATGGAGCAAAGGTCTTAAATTTCAGAGGATCCCCCCGCACTCCTCCGTCCCCGTGACCCCCCTCCCTCTCCGCCTCTCGCCGGGCGATTCGCGGCTTTTCTCATGGAAACTTTTACGCATGCTGGCAGGAGGCCCGGGCAGCAGGACTCCGCTCAAACCTCTAATGATGATTGAGAGTGCGTCCGCTCCGCGCCGAAACATGCTGAGTCGCTAACATCGGCGTGCGCCGCAAGCTTGGTGCTACGGGGGGGGTCAAGTCATGGGGGAGAGTGAGGGGGTTGCATTAAACGGTGGGGGTCACCGACGTTGAGGGAATATCAGGGCTTGCTCCTGTGCAGAGAGTTGGACGCTACAGCGTCTAGCAGGAGCTCGGGACGGCCCTGCGGTTACAGTCTTGGCTTTTACTACGTTCAACTTTGACCCCTGTGGCTTGCTGTGAGAGGGTGGAGCCAATCGAACAGGAAGTGAGGGGCTTTATATTGGTTAAGTGCAGAGTCTGAAGCAGACTCTAGCCTTTATTGACAGGTAGAAGAGAAGGGTGATGGTTTTCTTCATAATTTATGACCAGGGAGAACATGAAGTTCTTTATTGTTGTTGTTATTGCAGCGTTTTCATATTAGGAATCCTGTTTTCCTGGCACTCTTTGGAATGATTGCGGATAAATGAATATAGGCTTTTGGGAACTTTTGTAATTGTTGGAAAAAATAACTTAAGACTAAAACAGCGGCCTCAGAGGGCTTAGGGGTTGGTTAGATGGCTATGAAGGCAACCAGACTGTCAGGACTAAGAACAGCACATTTTGGGCTTTCCATCACTGGAAACATATAAACCAGTAGTGCCAAGATTTGAATTTCCTCTTCATTTCTGTTGAAGCTATTATCAGCTATGGACGTTACATTTAGACAAACATAGGCCACCATTTATGACCTGATTTTCATTTCCTGTTATGAAAATGACGAGTCTGAGACGAGGGAAGAGAGAGAAAATGAAAAGAAGTCACTTCACAGCCTTTTTTATATACCTAGGAATCATACAAAGCTATGATAAATCTGGAAATTGTCATAATTACGAGCAGACGTCATTGTGTTGGACCACTAGCTGGAAGATTGAAGGTCAGTGCAATGGTGGTCTCAGTTCCACTCTGCAAGTCCAACACTAAGCAGAAGCCAGTCACGAAGTTGAATTAATCTTGATTTATCGACTTAATTTAGCCATAGATATACACATCAACTTAGTAGTGCATATTAATTAGTTATGGTAATGACTATGATGTTGCATCACATATAACAGTGAAATTCAGTAAGAGCTTTGAAGAGCAAAAGGACATCAAACAGTACGGAAGGATTTCGTGATGATGTTAACAGTTTCCTAATGACACTGTGTCATTTTAATTGGGCACAGGCTGTTTTCCTGGGGGAGACATACTGCATAACCCTCTCCTCTCATGTGAGGCTCCTTTCCTTGGCCATTTCATTCAGCGTCGTCCAATTTCAGCCACTCCGTCATTATACCCGCAGTCACTGCAATGGAATCCGTCTGGTGTGTAACTACGTCGCTGTCTAAACAAATTGGGTTTCTTCATGTCTGAACCTTGATGCCTTTAGATTGGAAACCAGATTTTCTTTCTTAAGGGGGAAAAGGTTGTCCTAGTGTTCTTTTTCTTTGCCAAAGTAGTGGTCAAAACAGAGCGTCTGCCACGTTTTGGCCCAAAGAACTGAACGTATTTCTTCACTGATTAATCCATGCTGTCTACATTATTAAGTACAAATGTTCAAAACCATTCCATGGCATCCAAAAACACATGCCTGTTGGAAGGAAGGCGGAATGGTAGCTACCATTCTGGAGAAAAACAACATTGGAGAGAGGAAACAGGAGTTGTTTGTGTGTGCGGTGATATCAGCATGTGCCTTGCGTTAATGTGCTGGGGGTTTGTGGTATGGGGCCTCTGTGCTCCTGGGTGCATTCTGAGGGTTGAGGGTTGGCTGGAAATGTAGGGGTTCGGCCCCCGCTGAAGAAGTCCATCATGCAGCCTGCGGCTTGGCCCTGGTTTGGCCTAAGTTTGGCCCGAGTTAGGTACAATGCCCCTGAGGCCTGCTGGTGCCCACAACCTAAAGATGATGAATGCATCTGTGGCCGTCTTCACTGTAAGGAAGGCTGAATATTGCCTAGCATTTTGCAACACCCAAGTGACTTTTTTTCTTGAGTGAGGGCTGTTCATTATGTATTTTGGAATACTTCTTTTTTTCCTTTTACATTCTCCAACGTCTTTCAGTTGAAAGCTCATTGGGAGGATCCTTCAACACCTTATTCACAGCTTCACAGTTTAAATCTTTTGTTTATCTATTTGAAGATCATTCCTTAGTCTGTCGACTAATTTCGTCATCATTGTCAGCCGTGTTGCTTTAGAACTCTAGAAATGTGGTCATTCCCATTCGCAATTTTTTTTTTTCGCATTTAAAATAGCAGTGAAAAAGTATCCCGTAGTGACGGTTGTCAACAGGCAAAGTTCCTCTGAGTGGCGAGGCTTGGGGAAGCCGTGGGCTTTTGCTGCTCTTGGCTCTTTCCCTCCTTCTCTTGCCTCACTTTGCTCCCTGTCCACAGTGCTCACCAAAAAAAGGGAGGGAAAGGAAAGAAATACTCTTAAATGACAAGACCTTTTGCCGGTAGCTCCTGTCACAGGCAAACAGCCTGTTATACATTCCTGATTTCACTACAGCAAACCACACACAGGCCGTCTCGACTAAGGTCGCTGGAGGAATGAGCCCGAAACAGTCGAGTGGAAGACCTTTTTCACAGATCAATTTACTCCTTCTTTCCTTCATTCTTTCCTTCTCATTCATACTGAGAGAGTTAGAACCCATGGCCCCTGTTCAGTCGACCCCAACTCGAGACGTACAGCGGACCCTCAGGATTCAGATGGAGCTCACGTCAGAGAAACTGAGGAGACACAAATACCCCTACACACAAAGACAGGCAGGCTGATAGGAAAAAGTGAGGAGGAAAAAGAAATCTCTGCTCCAGCTTCTGAGGTTCTCTTAACATTCACAATTGGACTGTCTGGGCTTTTCAGCCCAAGAGTTTGCAGTTTTTGAGTCAGTTAGAGTTGTTGATTGACACCAACAATTGAGGAACACCAAAAATTGTGGAAAATTTGGTTTCAATCTAGGCCTAAAATACAACACTTTATTGAGTTATTTACTGTAATCTGGACATAAATCAACATTTCAAAGCTAAATGGACCCTCTCAGCTGATTTTGTATTACGTTTGGTTCTGTTTAAACCTAGTTAAAAGCTGAATAGTATGCTTAGTTGTTTATTTTGTGATGTTCTTCAGTTTTCAAAATCAACAAAAATCAGTCAGAAAGTGTGAGATATGCAATGTTTTCTTATTTAGTTTGGATATTTAAAGTTATGTATTGTATCCAAGGCTTGACACTGTTCCACAGTACTAACTCCATTAAAGTTGCTGAAGCAGAAGCTCTCCAAATGAAAGAAATTAATACACTAAGTTCCTCTTTTCACTTTTTCAGGCCACCTTTAGCATCGAGAGTTAGTGGGCTTCGGTTCAGTGGCTTGTCTTCATGCTTCTAACAGTTGAATGTATTACGGTTTGCTGATGAATCAGACATGTTTTAAATCCCAATCAGTCTTTAGCTCATAAAAGTGTCCTGTCCACACATGTTGTACTTCATCTTATTTTCAGTTATGTAACTAATAAGGAATATGAATTACTTAAAGGCTGGATCATTTCTGATGTGTCTGTCCTGCACTTCAGAGAAAAATGAGGTTTTATAACTGAAGCAAAAATATTAATTTATAAATTGCATGGTTGTTCTTTTGCAGGAAGTCAATCGTGTTTTAAATTGGACAAATAAAATTTGAAAAGTAAAAGTGAAAATTAATGAATGGTAGACAGCTGTGACTGATTTCAGTTTAGTTTAGTTTAGTTTAGTTTGACTGAATTAGTATAAAGCATATATATCGTCGCTGTCCATAGAAAACCAAGTATCTCTAAAATAGCTTCACAGGAGAGAGCAAAAACACTCTTATCTTTCAATGTAAGTTAATGTAAGGAGATTTTATTCCAAGTGATTTTAAAGCATTTCTATTGGTCCATTCATTGTAAAATTCATATGACATAAATGTCATTTATATGTGTGTGTGTGTGCAACAGAACAGGGAAGATCATACTTTAAATTTATCAGTCATCACTTCCAGAGAATTTTGTTGTGATCTCTTTATTAATCCACAATTACTGAGTTATTATAGCCAGTTGACATATAGTCCAGCCATCCATCTTCCACATGGAATGCCTATAATCGTGGCAAAGGGCTTGAGCACGTTGTTTTTGTGAAATAGGGCCTGTGGGGAACTCTGTGAGCGTGGAGCCTTGACATTGGTGTTTATGTTAAAGCTGCAAGATTTATACTGGAATCATGGTCTCTACCTCTGCTAAGGCATTCAGACAGAAAGCGCATAGAGCCAGATTCAGTATTAAATTTACAGGTGATGAAATCGTATGGCCATAACCTGGTGAAGGCACAGCTGTGATTTACACATGACAGTGCCATATTGATGCAGATGCACGTGTGTGTGTGCGAGTCTTTGGAGTCAGGGGTCTGTTGTCTCCGTTAGGAGCTG
>JAILXH010184048.1:1828-15294 GCA_023558415.1 Piaractus mesopotamicus | reverse complement strand
ACACACACACACACACACACACACACACACACACACATTGTCTAAGCGAATTATCCTTCTGGGTTGCGGGGGTGCTGGTGCCTATCCCAGCAGTCATTGGGCGGAAGGCAAGAAACACCCTGGACAGGTCACCAGTCCGTCACAAGGCATGGACAAACACATGTTAATGCAAAGTGTAAACAGGCTCTGAATGACTTTGTTTACATCTCATTCATTTATTATTAAGTCACTCTGAAAGGAATTCCCCTTTAATAGCTTCTGACTTCTACCAGATTAAGGCTATGTGCTTAAAGTGGACCATGATTTGGCAGGAATATGAAAGAAGAGAGACGGCAGTGTTTTTGTAAGACTATGGATGTAGGTAAAAAATGTAAAACGTAAAAAACACGCACACTATTGACATTTTTTGCCAGCTGTTGATTATTCCAAATGCCAAAGAACACATCATTCCAATTACGGATGAATATTGCACTCAATATGCAAATAAAGGTGTATTTTCCCATTCAATCAAACAATGTCCTGGAGTGCTATGCACAGTGCATTTGTCTTCCATGGGAAAGGAGATGCATGCACTGCTTTTTTGGGAAAATAAACTGGTTCAGGAGGCGATCCTGGGCTTGTGGAGTTAACAGAAAGTGATGTGTGCTCACTGCCTCTAGAGCTCAAGCAAAGGGGCCAGCTTGGTTTTGTGGCTGACTGCCAAATACGCACACTCACAGTCACTTCACCGGTGTCTATGCAGCTCACCCTTTTTCTCAGAGCTGCTGCCATTAAATCACTCGTACAGTCAGGCGGGTAGGCCAGCTCCTGGCTGGGCCCCCCTCCTCCTTTTTGACCTGCGCTGCTCCATTGTGGACGCCGGCTCTTGTACTCCTGGCGGCCCCAGAATCTCTCGTCACTCCTCGGGGTCAGGACTGCAGCGGCGCTGAAACTCCTGCCCATACTCGTGCACCCATTTGTTAGCCACTGAAAGAGACAGTTTTTAGGGCATGAGGACATGAGCAAACGCCTCAAACACACAGAAAATCGTTCTTATTCACAAAGAGAATAATGTGGAAATGTTCGCAACTTATTTCTAAAAGGTCTAGTCAGGTAAAGTTGCTGGAGCACCTGCGTCATGTCTACACTCTGTTTGACCCTAGGTAAACATTTTGAGTGCCGTGTTAAGTGTTGCAAGATTGACACAGTAGAAAAGTTCAGCTGACTCTGCAAACAGAAGCTTAAGATTAGAGGATTCAAGGCAACGGCTGCAATCAGGCTGCTTTGTATACTTATTACACAAGTATAAAACAGACGATCAGAGAGCACAGATCTTTTCCATGCAAAAGTTTGAACATCCTTGGTCAAATTAAGGTTTTTGATAATTTTCCAAGTGAAAATAAGGTAACACATCCTCTAAAGGGAATAAAATCTGGTGTTTTTATATCTGCACGTTTAACACACTGGAAAAAATAAAAAATAAAATACAAAACAGAAAAAGTTTTTTTTCCTCAATATGTTAAACTCAGCAAACTGTGCATTAAAAGGTGCAGACGTGTGTTTTCTGTAGAGTCATCAGACAAAATCATAAACAAAAGAGTTATTCTATCTTTATTTAGCACAAAATGGGTGCCAGAGACACATTTTCACCCTTTCAGCCAGAGAAAAGGTGGCAAATTTTAGTCTTTAGACTTTAGTCTTTAAATCTCACTCTACAGCAGCAGTTCTTAAACCTGGACACATTCAGGGGTCACAGAAAAATCTCAGAAGTCCTCAGTAAGTTTTTATTGTGCCAGATTTTATTAAATCTGCTTTGTCCATACCTAAAAAAGTGGTACTTCTTTAAAAATGGTAGTTGTTGTTAATCTTTATGAAAATGAAACATGTGCCAATCAGTTACAATTCACAGTGATACCAATCACTTAGAGAGTTATCTGCAATCTCCTAGAACAAGGCCATGTCTCTTGTATGTGCAGGTCAGCGATAGGTGTGAAGAAAGCTAGCTAAATGGATGATGCTAGCTAAATGGTAAGACATGGTCTTGGCTGAAATGGCCCCCTAAAGAACATACATGACTTAGAATTTTGTAGAAGTGAGGTTTTGTTAAAACAGTGCTAAGTCTTTTTTTTTCTAGATGTAACGGCATGCAGACATTCCTCATTAGCCCAGAAATATTCATAATTTTGTTAATAAATGATTATGACACAGAAATCATACCCCATTTATCGCCTATGAGGACTGGACAACCTGCATGTAGAGTGTCTCCATTGCCTTGGCCATTTCTATGAAGGTTCCACCAGAAGAGAGCACTATTCTGGAGGAAAGACAGGCACACATAAAAAATAAAGATGCATAAAAGCAACATTAGAGCACGACTTGCAAATCTCTGCACTATTTACCTCTTTCTTTTCTTACTTTTGAAATGAGAGTAATTTGCAGATTATATAGTAATTTGATAGATTATAGCTCAGTGCTTACGCCTGTTATGATAACCCATCTCCAAAAGGCTTAGCCACAGGTGGTGAAAGCCCACAGGCCACAAAGGTCAAAGGGTCAGATTCTCACTAGGCATCAGTAGTGTTTCAGCAACAGCTCATTTACTAGAACCCCATTCACGCCCCTAACACAAAGCCTCCAGTGTAATAGGATACCTTCTAACAACAACCACACATACCATAATGAAACGCTCAAAACGTTGGGCCTCGAAAGAAACTCATCTCTCCGTGTTGCTTTGGATCGTTGTAATAACCGGAATCTCTGGCATTTTGACATGACTTGATGTTAGGGGTGAACCAGTACCCTCAGTTTATGATTTAATTCACAATACTGGTTTACAATTTGATATTCTTACAATATTATGAATTTCAATGAAGGTGACTTTTCCAAGTTGTTGCACAACCTACTAACAGTGTTGGTGTAATTACTCAAAAAGCAGTCCATTAAAAATGACTAATTACTTCTCACAAACTGTAATGGGGTCACTTATCACTTCCTAGATGTTATGTTATCCCATAAACCCATCTACAGTATCACGCAGAAGTCTGAACCTCTCCTGTTCAAATTACATGTTTTATTTGTCTTCTAAGTGAAAATAAGTTAACACATCCTCTACAGGGAACACACTTAAACATGGCATTTTTCTGCACGTTTTAGTGCATAATTAAACATTATTAATTATTAAATATAATTATTGTATAAGTTTAATGTAACATTTAACATTTGTAATGGCATAAGTATAAAATGTGCCATAAGCTTTGCACAGGACACATTTTATGTTTTATTTTCTCTTCCAATATGAAATTCATTAAGTAAACTAAGTAAACTAAAAAAATTAAGTGTGTTCTCTGTAGAGGGTGTTTTATTTTATTTTCACTCAGAAAATCAACAAAACATCATTTGATCTGACTTTTGCAAACAACTGTACCTACTAGAAAGAAAATTCTGCAGTACTTTTAGTACTTTGTTTAGAAAGATATAGCCAATTACAGTATACACAATTTAAAGGGGGTAAGAATGGCTAATGCTATTTAAAACCATAGAAACTAGCCAGTAGAACCATTTAAAAACAGCTGCCTCAAAATTGAATCTTTATGAATAAAATGTGAAGCTTACAGAGTAGTTTCTGAATAAAAATCGAGTCAGGTCTATTTTGCATTCTGGCTAGCAATCTTTCTGTACAGAGCAAAAGAAAACTTATTAAAACTAATAATAAGAAAACGGCACTAACAAAACTTATTAGCTACGCAACGGTTTAAACAGTCCAGCAGCCTGGTCAGAGTTGCCAGATTTGACAAAATCCCTGAGAATAGCACTTTATGCCACTTGCTATGATATAACTGTAGCAGTGATGTTTTTACATTACCTTGAAGTATTTTCAGCTTCAGCAATAAATATCAGCAATAATAAAAATAAATATAATCATTTAAAATATCAATAAGATTAAAAGGATTTCATTATTAAACTGAAACATATATCTTAGCCTTCCTTATTCTTATAGAATATTTAAATATTCAAAATAATATTTGACAGAATATTCAAAAAATGAAAATATTCAATAGTTTCAAAGCTAACAGCATTACTGTAACACGTCACTTTGTACCACGTTACCTCCAACACGATCTACCACTGAGTGGAGCTGTGAAAGTAATGTATGACACCGAATTGTTGGAGTGGATTACGTTAACTGTGACCTTTGATGTTTAAACAATAAAACAATGGCATAATTCTTACAATGCAGCTAATATATCCCTTCTCCACTGATGCACACTGTAACATTTAAGCATGTTCTGATACACCCTTATTTGATCTGAATGCGAACGCAATGTGCTGAATGTATGAGATTTGCAGTACCTCCACTACAGGGACACTGAAGTTGGCGTAGATGAAGGCCGTGGATCCTCCAGCCTCTACAGAGCTGAGCTGCAATGCATCACAATGTTCTCATTCACTCGGTGTTAATCTCAGTAAACACATCATTCAATATAGCCCATGGCACAGCTGAGCTTGTCGCTTGTCCAAAACTCACACACTGACTCTCTCGTATTGCACTGACAGGAATGTTTTCCTTGGAGAAAAGGCTGTATATGACTTTGTTGGAGGGGGGAGGGAGGCTGGGAGACTGGGTTGAATTACATTATTGGAAAATCTTACATACTTCAGTGAGCTCTCCTACTGATATGTGAAACATGCACACAGTAGCACTGAGAGTGCACAGGTAGGAGACGATAAGACACGGTTCACTTACGTATATCATAAACGTGGCCATTCGATTTCCAGACTTGAGTCTGTACAATGGGCTGGATGTAGACTGCCAGGGAGATGAAAAGGGAAAAAAAAAAAGCATGATTGCATTACAAGTCTGGATTAGACCCAGCCTGAACTTGAAAATCTCATCAGTCACTCACTAAACACTAACATTTTCCACAACTGAGTCAGGGTGTGCCTTTATATGAACATGCTTGCCACAGACTGACAGATCATATCATTAAAGCATTGCATCATTATCGGTCTTTCTGGCAGGTCAAACCAATCAAGGCAAAATGAAAGGTAAAATCACCCGGAAAAGGAGATCCAATCTACGGCTATTAATATTAACCTTATCTCAGCTGAAGGCATGCCATTACTAAAGTTGGCCTAATGAGAGAGCTATGGAAACTCTTTTTCTCATTCATGTTTGATTGCCCTCTCTGCACTCTTACTAAAGATAAAGGACCTACTCACTGTAGCATGATCAAAATGTGGTTCGTAATGTCCTCCAATGCCGTAGTTCACTACTTGCAGATGTTCACCGTAGGGAAGCTGCACATTCAGGCCTGTTAGCAAAGTGATGCGTCGGTCCACCTTGCTAATGGTGGGATGTGCTGAGTCCTTCAGCCACGCACTGGAAGATGAACGAACACAAGCTATGAGATACGCTACATGGCCAAATGACCATCACACCTTTATGAGCTTGCTGTGACATTCCATTCCAAAACCATGAGCAATAATATGGAGTTGTCACCCCCCCGGCCCTTTTGTGACTATAACAGCCTCAATTCTTTTGGGAGGGCTTTCAACAAGATTTTGAAGTGTGTTTGTGTCAATTTCTACACAAAATAGCACGTGTAAAGTCGGGCACTGATGTTAGATAAGAAGGCCTGGCTCACAATTGACATTCTAATTCATCCTAAATGTGTTCAGTGGTGTTGAGGTCAGCGCTATGCAGGCCACTGGAGTTCCTACACACAAACTCGTTAAATCATGTCTTTACAGACTTTCGATTGTGCACAGGGGCACAAAGTTGGAAGCATATAATTGTCTAAAATGCCTTTTGTATGTTAGCATTACCCTTCGCTAGAACTAAGGGTCCCAAACCCTGAACATTATCCCTCCTCCACCAAACTTATCCCCACAACATTATCCCTCCTCCACCAAACTTTACTGTTGACACTATGCATTCCAGTAGTTCTCCTGGCATCTGCCAAACTCAGATTCATCCATCAGCCTGCCAGAGAGTGAAGCAGGATTCATCACTCGAGAGAACATGTTTTTGCTCCTAGATGCTTCCATTTCACAATAACAGCACTTACAGTTGACTGGGGCAGATCTGGCAGGGTTTATAAACTGACATGTGGCAAAGGTTGCATCCTATGAGAGTGTCACATCACTGAGCTCATCAGTACGACTTATTCTACTGCCAGTGTTTGTCTATGAAGATCACAAGGCTCTGTGCTTCATTTTATACACCTGCTAGCAATAGATGTGGCTGAAACACCTGAACTCAATAATTAGGAGTATGTGTCTACATACTTTTGGCCATATAGTGTACAACTTAGTTCCCTTAAACACACTTCAAAGTTAAGACATCAAACATGCAAAAATATTAGGAATATTACTATAAAGATGTCAAAAACAGAATTAACAGGACTTGGCTTTCATTCACGTAATGTGACAGAACCACTACTAATTCTAAACTGCACAGTCCAGAATATGATAACTACACTGTCCATATTTATACAAAAAATAGAGTTTAGTGTTATGAAAAGCAGTTTTTTTTGTGAGCACTGTAACTTTATGGGTAACTTACTATTTCTGTTTCCAAGATGGAATAATCTGTTTACAGTCTCACAATGTTATGCGTTAGCTTAAAAGCAATCGCACCATGTTATTTTGCCCACGTTATACAGAAACTAAACGTATAATCTATTGCTGCAGTGTAGCGTTTAATGCTATTATGACAGCAGTGAGTGCCACTCCCATAGAAACTGCATGGACTAAGGCTTGTAATCAACATTTATTACCTCTTGCTGATGCGGTAGTCGACAGTGGTCTGGTTCACTCCTGATGCCACAACTGATCTTCTTAGCTAAAAGGAGCACGAAGAACATGCAAAATAGAAAATAATTAGAAAAGCATGGTGTTGTTCCAAAGGGAATACGTTACAAAGTGAAATAATGTGGGCCAATAAACTTCTGAAAGTAATACTTAGATTTTTTTCCAATGTTGTTTTTAAAAGATCTTCTTTTAATGTGAAGTTGAAAGAGTTTTAAATAAAAAAAACTTTATTCAAAAAATGCTGTCCCGTGTTTTCATATCACTACCAGAACAAAGAATTTTAGTCCATATGCTGAGCCTTATTTTAGCCACACCCCTGCATTTTAGAGCAGGACGTGAGACTGCATCTCTGCCCCTCATGGCCACATGGTGAGCCATGGAAACTCATTTCATGCAGATCCCGACACACAGTTTTTGTTCTGATGTTACTTACAGAGGCAGCATGGAACTGTGTAGTGAGTGATGCAACAGAGGATATGTGATTTTACGTGCTACGCGCTTCAGCATCTGGCGGCCCCGCTCTGTGAGTTTGCGTGGTCTACCGCTTCGTAGCTGGGCTGTTGCTGCTCCTAAATGCTTCCATTTCACAATAACAGCACTTACAGTTAACTAGGGCAGATCTAGCAGTGCAGAAATTTCACAAACTGAATTGTAGCATAGGTGGCATCCTATGACAGTGTCTAGTCACTGAGCTCTTCAATATGCCCTCCTCTACTGCCAGTGTTTATCTATGGAGACTGCAATAGGTTTGGGTGAAACACCTGAACTCAGTCATTAGGAGGGGGTGTCTACATGCTTTTGGCAATATAGTGCATCTTCCTATCTGTGCTTGGCTTTGTCAGATTGTATTCTTTATATGTAAAAATAAATATCACAAAGTCACATTATTAAAGAAGAAGAGTAGATTAAAAGGCTTTTTTCTTTTGGCTAAACATTATATCAGACGTGTCAAACTGGGGACCTTCTGGGCCAAAGTGCTGCGGAGATTAACGTTTACCCTCATCTAATGCTCTGAATTCAGTTTATGAAGGCCTTGCTAATTAGCTGAAGAGCTGAATCAGGTGTGTTTAATGAAGTAGTGTGCTAAAGTCTGCAGTGTTTTGGCCCGCCAGGACTGGACACACGTGCATTAAATGGTTAATATAAAACTGATTTTCCCAGGTGTCTTTGTGCAGCAGTTTCATGGAAGGGAGCGCAATGTTAGAATTCAACCACTGGAAAGGAAGTGAGATTTTTATCCTCCAAATAGTGGTGACAGAAAAACTCAACTCAGTGTTCAGTCTGCCCACACAAAGATGACAGAGTGGAACCATACTGAGTGGAATAACTGATGGCAGTGCTGGCACGACTGACACTTCCTAAATGACGCATTCACAACGTCTGTTTTTAATCAGCCCTCTGAAGCATCATCAGATGGTAACGCAATGATGAAGGCAATCTTTCTTAAAGGACCAGGAAACAAAAAAAGATTCTTTTCATTTTCTTGTGGCTCCCAGAATAAGCGATTCAGAACAGAAACTTGGAACAGTTGCTCTCTCTATGTTGTGGGCCAGTCGTTACTTGTCATGAATAGTTTCCATAAGCTATGGAGTGGAAGGCCAGCCAGAAATGGTCTGCGGCTCAGAACTTTTTCGCTGAGTGTTTGGAGCCACACTGTTCTTCTCCATAATCCCAAAATTATGCTCATATTGTCCAAGTCTCAATTTTTACAAAGCATCTTCCTTTCCATATTGGGGTTTCACACACAGAACACTCTATTCTTTTTGTCTAATAATGGAGACAGATGTGAACTGCATGCCACACAAATCGCACAGTGTTAAAACAGCTTTTGCTGTGAACAGCTTTAATGAAAGATCATATCCGTCAGCCTAACGCTAAAGGAAAGTGGGAGATGGTGGTGGGGAAAAAAAAATTTAGAATTTGGTTAAAACAGTGAGTCACTACCCCCTCAAGAAAATGCTCTCCTTATTTATATAAACACAACTGTTCTTTATTTCCTTTTACTGCTGTCATTGTTTGTTTTACAAAATAGGGCTTGCTTTTATCTCAGTGAGCCAGCTGACAGACACTGACAGACACTGTTAGAAAGTATCCAACAATAGTGATGGTAGAAAAAAGCAAGACAATCTTACTGCTTTCTTTATTAGTTTTACAAAATATGACTTGGTTTTTTCTCAGTGAGCCAGGTGAAAGCCATTGACAGGCATTGTTAGAAAGCAGAGGGGAACCCTCAGGGCCTCCTAGACCTTCAGAGAAGGACTAATAATTTCTGCAAACTAAAAAATACATGTTTGTAATTTTTAAGAATTTTTTACTCAGTAGAATTGTACTGCTGTTCAAACTCTGCAAGTGTTACAGCACTACTCCTGTTTCATTGTTAAGTTTTGGATGGAAACAAAAGGGTTAAACGCTGGAAATGCTCAATCAGTAATTGTTTTTATCCGTGTTATCTAGGCAGACATAGTAAAGTGACCTCTCCTACTGGTTAGAACTTCAAGAGCTGAAGAGAAGGCCTGTAATTAACCATCAGCATAATTACAAAGCGACCGAGGAATCAACCAATCATGTTTTGTTTTCCAAAAAAGTGAGACCAGTTTCGTGAGAAAAAAAATCATCACATTAGGCCTTCTGGAAGGCCCAGATCCACTGCAAAAACGAGCAGCAGACTAATTACGGGGTTGTTAGGGGAAAAAAAAAACAGTGGCAGCAGCTCTATACCAGCCTCTTTACTGAAACAGTCACTGTAAAACTGCTACAAGGTCAAATTTATACTGATATGGCCACCGTATTCAAATAAAACATGAAATGTGTTTTAGGAGCTTAAGATATGTTAAGATATTAGCTTAGCGCTAGCAAACTACTTGAACTACTACTTGCTAGCAGAAGTTGGTCTTACTGGGTAAGTGTTTTTTTTCTCATATTTTGACTGAGTTTTGACATTTACAGGCCGAATAGTCATGGTTCGCCTCTGTAATATCAAACAACAGTGATGGTCCTCATATATTAGATTCAGTTTGCTCCAATCACAATTATCTGCATGCAGTAATATTGATTATAATATTATGTTTAATTTTTTTTTTTATAATTGATGAAGTGCTGAAATTAACAGCTGGAAATATAAATATATATATTACAACAATATAATCACGTTTCTTGTCAACACCATTTGGGATGGGAGAGATGTTTTAGGGAGTGTAAGAGGGAGAGAGGCAGAGAGAGTGAGAGAGATTAACTGTTTGCCTTTTTTTGGTATTACAACCCTGTTTTTGGCATCAACCCCACTGAGATTTCACTTTTTAGGAATTCTCAACAACAGCTGAATGATGTGACCTAACAGTCTAAGCTTGGTAGACTATTTACTCCTCTTCAAAGCTACACATCAAACTTATGAAGGATTCCATTCTATGCACAGACTTAAAGATCACTGTTGTCTGAAGAAAACCTAACTTTACAGGAGAAGGAAAAAAACATGCTTTACTTTTAATGTAAGTCAGTGGAACCAGACTATTTTCCAAGTAATTTTGGGCCGTTTCTTTTAGTCCATTCATCATGAAATTTACATACAATTTAAAGGACAGCAGGCATTTTCAATTTATATCAAAATATAAAAACATCAAAAATGGAGATACAAGGTTTTCTTCTGACAACAGTGATATGTAATGTCCAGGAGTGAAACTTTTGACAGCTTAATGAACCAGTTTAAATGGCCATTATGGCCTAAAAAATGCATTTAGTGTGTTACTTGTCTTGTGCTGTATTCTGTAGCACAGCATTGCATCTCTCAGGCTCACTGGACAGAATTCAGAATTTTGTATCTTTTCGTGCTTCCATTAAGGTTCTCTCACTACAAAACACAGCATGCATTACACAAATATATCAAGCAACCACTTGGAGCTGCACCACTGCAATGAAGAAATCCTGACTGCTAGTGTAGCCACTGAGGTTAACAAATACAGATGTGATACTTGGCTACCCAGCAGTGATATTAGCTGCAGTGTAAAAAGTATATAAATTAAATAAAATAAAATAAAATAAAATACAATTTTAAGGCAACGAACTTTAGCAAAAACGCTGTGAAGTAAGTTGCCTTCAAATTGTAAGATGACCCAACTTTCCTTTTTTTAGCGAGTGTCTGGCTTCCTTCTGCATTAGCCAGCTAGAGGGGAAAAATTTCAAACAGCCCACCCATAAGCAGTCATAGTTCTTCAAAACATTTAAGACACATTATCAAAAAGGGGCTTTCCTAGTCTTTAAACTCAAAAATCACACTCTAGAGACTATTGTGACACCACGGTAAGAGGAGAATAGACATGTTTACAACAGACGAATCAACGATTTAAGGTTTCTCTTTGACCAAAATGCCTCTTTAAACACCAAAGAACAAAAAAAATCAACAGCTTTAAGATTTGCTATTTGTAGCTATGACTCACCCCTGGCAATGCGCAGTCCCTGATGTTCTGGGCCTCAGCTGCCGTGACGAAATCATGAAACAGCACCACATAAGGCCGCAGGCTGACCAGCTCACGTTTCATGGGTTGCAGGAGCAGACCAGGACTACCATTGGTGAAATAGTCGCAAAACAGGCTGGGGTTTTCATAGAGCTTTGGCTGTGAGCAGAGAAATACATCTGAGCTTCATTACCCAATTTGAGACCAACCAAAAAAAACTGCCTTCCAACTTCAACTCTCTCTACATGTTTACAGCCCACACCCTGCAGCAAGACCCATATTTCTGCAAATGTTATGACAACAAACAACTGCACAGACATCATTCTCTACTCATATGGTAGTTTAGCATTACGATGTACATATTAAGATGGATTGTGAGAAGACACTGAGGCCTCTGAAATGGACCACTGTTTTAATTGGCCGTAACACTAATGGCCATTTCCTCATAATAATAAGTAATAAGTAGCAACTTGTCAATGGACGAATGATGTTTAAACACGAGTATGACACCAAATATAACTGTCCTGTTTCTACAACAGCAAAGTGCATAAACGGAGAGGTTACCAATTAGATCTGGCAGCTTTCCCTGCAGCAGAGCAATATGAGGCAACTCTCTTCAGAAAGGATATATGAGAAGAAGTCCAACTAATTGTTGTCATTAATTTAGATGGCTTGCTTAATGCTAATATTCTCATTGGCCTAAAATGTGCTTTAAGTGAATCTTCTCCATCGGCAACAGAATATATATATAAAAAAAACAACCAACTGACTAGTTGCAGGCGTAATCTAACATTTCCACAGCCTTTTACTATTTTATTTGGAAGTTTCTGTAGCGCTTTACTTGAGCTCCTCTACGCAACACTGACATAAACATGTCACGGCAAATGTCATATGATGTCTTAAGTTGTCATGACAGATTTTGTTTAGTAAAATAAGTTTGTTATGTTACCATTACTGGTAATTGTCATGACTCTTACCACAGTGTTTTATGCCATGATAACTTATGTTACATACTAATTTTGCAATTAACGGTAATGGTAACATGACACTAAGGGTGGGTGAAATGGCAACAATATTATATCACAATGCTTCAAGACATTTTCACAATATGCTTCAGAATATTTATTTTTTCTGAGATTGAATAAGGTGGAATAGACAAAATAGAACCTGCAGTGCCACAAAAATAATAATATAATAATAATAATAATAATCTATAACTATGACTGTTATATATTAATGTTTTACAAACTGCACTGTACTAAATACAGTTAAACTGCCCTAATTATGCTCAAAAAGTTCTAAAGGCTTACCAAAGTTTAATTTTCACTGGCATGCAGGCTGGCTTACAATGGATCAGATGACTGAATCAGTCATTAAGCTGCTTATCACACATTAAGGTTATACCTGAGATCCCTGGGTTTGGCAAAGCCTTTCATAGGTGTTCCTGGTTCTCAGGTAGGTGGAACTGGGTCTCTTCAATACTGACCCCGATCTCAGAATGGGAGGACGTGCAACCAGCAGCTTCTCGTACTTCTCCACATTCCGCAGGACCCTTTTGTTTGAGGGATCTTGAGGAAAAGATTAAAATTCTAAGTGAATACAGACAATAGTACAGTGACATGGTAAGAAATTAGATAAGAGAGACATTAGAAATTTTAGACAGATTAGAAACCACTCATATCTACACTATGTGGCCAAAAGTATGTGGACATACTTCCAATTACTGAGTTCTGGTCTTTTAGCGCCTTCTCACCCAACAGTGCCTGACCTCAAAAATGTTCTTTTGAGTGATTGGGCACAAATTCCCACAGACATAGTCCAAAATCTTCCCAGAAAACCAGATGAGTGGGGGCTATTATAGCT
Organism: Piaractus mesopotamicus; assembly: GCA_023558415.1. Classification (NCBI taxonomy): domain Eukaryota; kingdom Metazoa; phylum Chordata; class Actinopteri; order Characiformes; family Serrasalmidae; genus Piaractus; species Piaractus mesopotamicus. The sequence continues at coordinate 2,191 of JAILXH010184048.1, read as the reverse complement.
GCAAAGGGAGGCCAACTCCATATTAATGCTTTGTTTTGGATTGTGATGTCCAACTCATATTGGTGTGACGGTTAGGTGTCCAGATACTTTTGGCCATATAGCGAATAGTCTGTATTCTTTATCCCATTCTGTGATTCAGGAAACAGCAGTTGTTCTGTGAGATGTTTTAAATAGGTAGTTCGGGGAAAAATCTTATTTACACATTTACTCCAAATGTAGCCCATTAGCCAAGACATGTTAGGGGTACAAAGTTTGCTTCTTTAGAATTGATTGATTGCATTGCATTTATCTGACTAATGGCATTTACAGTAAAATTAAGATGTATAAATGTGATTTTTTGCTGAACTACTGCTTAATCTGACC
>JAILXH010184042.1:2042-14570 GCA_023558415.1 Piaractus mesopotamicus | reverse complement strand
TACTATTATGGTTACATACAGTAATTAATTCAGCTGATTTTCTTTGGCAAAATCTTGCCTAATTTCTATTTGACCAAATAGCTTGAAAAATACATGAGCTGAACTGTCTAGAGTATTTTACAGAATGTCAGTCTCCTCAGGAATACACATTTTAGATGCAAGGCTTTTGCAAGGCAGCTAAGATGTGTTTGGTTAGTTTCTTGTGTGAATGTTAGTGTCTCTTTGAACGTTAACACAATGCATGTGACATCTTTGGGGCAAATCGATTCCTGGAAGTACAGAATGTTCCATTTTCACAGTGCCTGGGTCGTCACACTGCAAATATTCTGTCAAGAAGCATATTAATCAGTGTCACTCCACTGTAGACTGATATGAAAATGTGAAACATGTTTGGTTGTATGTGTGTGTGTGTGATATCTACTGTGTATGTGCTTCTGTGTCATCTTGAAGTTTTAACAATGGATCAGTTTAACATCTTACAGCCCTGTAGTCACCTTGAAGGAGCTATAGAAGAGTGGGAAATACTGTTTGTGGGAAACTACGGCACTGCAGAGTAGGAAATCCACTGAGGCAGCATGCAGGAGCCTCAGATCTTTAATCATGCCAAGGTCAGCCCCTACAGTTTCACTCTCTACTCGCATCAGCTGAAAACAGAATAGTGTCGACTTAGGGCTAAAGGAGCATGTACAGAAACACTTTTAAACCTCTGATAAGGCTTTTTTTTGCAACACTGACTCACTGTTACATTGTCTATGTGGCAGTTTGTGTAAGCATATGCAGGAATTTATAGTTAAGCTGATATGCACATGCATAATACATGTAATGCATTTGTAACTATATTTCACAGCTAAATGCTAGGAGACAAATTATTGATTTTGTTCACAAGGATGACTGATAACTGATTTTGGAGAATGCAATACCAACGTGAAAGGGGAAATGATATTTAGCGCCTGTTTTAAAACACTTTTGTTGGCCATCTCCTGACCCCTTCAAAACATCATTTAAATTTGACAGTTGCCATATGAGGGTTATGATAATTAAATGTCATGACATTTATGGTGGTATCTTCACACTTCACACTAATGACACTTTCATGACTAAGTATAATTTTCATGACAAACATCAAGTCCTATTTGTCAGTTTCACTCTTGGAAAAGTTTATAAGCTATATGAAGGGGATGGTTTACTATGACATTTATGTTCATACTGCCCATCAAATGTTTAGGGAGCCCTAGCATTTCAAATGTTTTTAAAGCACCTTTGGGCCAAAAAGGAGACACTTTGATGAACATTAAATTGAGTGTTATGAAATATGTTGGCAAGTTATCAGTAAATAAAGCAGTAAACCCATAAAGATTATCACAGATTAGGGGTGTTGTTTTGCACAATGCAAATATCTTGGGAAAATCACTGAAATGCACTCAAGCGGCTTTTTGCTTCTATAACACAGCAACAACAAACAACATGATAAAATATGTGAATGTTTAATAAATAAATTTATTGATTATTAATCATAATCACAATAAACAATTCTTCTGCCAAGAAATGTAGCTTGCATAGAGCAGGTGGTCATATGATGTATAGTACAGTCATTAGCTTGAATTCCCTAAGTCAAATTATATATTTTGTTGACTTTCTAAATTAAAATGTTAACAGATCTTCTACAGTATTCCTCAAATATTAGTGCACAATTACTTTTTTTTGCTGAGTTTAACATATTGGGAAAAAATACATTATGGTAACACTTCCTATGAATCCTGTATTTATAATGCACTATAAATGCATTTATGAGGTGCTATATAGCATACATAACACCTTATTATACCTGGCTTAAGCTTGTAAATTTACGCTACATACAAAAAACTTAAGCAGCATCAGCTTCACCAAAAATCAGCCCTTATTGTCTCACTCCATACGTTATCTTCTCCTATGTCTCCCATAGATATTGAGGGTGGAGGTCACTACATCCAACAGATGTTTACCTGGATGTATGCCTGACAATATACCAGAACTGTATTAGCAAAGAAGTCTTTTATGCTAACAAAACCTTTGCTGGTATTTTTCCTAATTTATTGAAAACTAACAGAAAGTTGGGCAGCACTTTAAAATTCAAACCAAGGAAGGTGTCACTAAACCTTTGGGGGAACAAAAAGAGCAAGGACTATTGCAAGCATGGCCTTTGGAATAGCTATACCATCAATACTAGGTCAGGCTCTGGGATGATTACTGTAGTTAAAGTCTATTTTCTTTGATCTTACTTTGCTAGTCATTGATATTGCAGTTCAACATTTCTGGAACTTGGTAAAGTTGGAGACTTCTCACATGCCAGTTTTCCATCTGCTCATGGGAACTCCAGTTTCCTTCATTGAAGAATAAAATGTTGTACAACATGTTTCATGCGCACTTCTGAGTCACACATGAGAAACCAGCCATGACTTTCCTCTTTCATACTCCTTTTTTCTTTTTTTTTTCTCAAGCCTTTATGTTGTCCTGGTTGGGCTCATCATATTTTCTTGTCTACAGTAAGCTCTATATCCATCTGCCAGACTATTTGTGTTCTATTTTTTGGGTGCTGATGAGCTCAGTGAGGACACATCTCTTCTCTGAGCTGTTAACAAGCAGTATAATTAGCTCATCTGGAAGCTCTGCACAGCAGAAGATTTAGGCGAGAAAAGTAGCAAGCAAACAATTTGTCACGCAGACATTATGGTGGCAATTACTCACAGCATCTACTGTACGTTAGCTCACTCTCTATACCAGTCTTTCTGGGTGTTATGTATGGCAAGACCATATGTGGTATTTTCTCATATTTAATTTTTTCCCCTGAGGTTGATGTACCAAAACTAGTCATAACTCATTTTGACATGAACACTCTGATTGGCTGTTCTGTATTATTGCCTCATTCCTTTAAAAAGCACTTAGGGCTGAAACTCTCCTTAAAATTTGATGTGAATGGGTGGGGCTAAGCTGTTGTATGATGAATTGGTGAATGTATGCAAATGCATTGCTTTTGTCACTTTATAAAAATTATAAATCCAACATATGGATAGTTTTTCATGATATGGGTACTTCAGTAGAGTATGGCCATGAACCCTTACCAGAACGAGATTCTGGAGAGGATAATTAAAACATGATTTTTCCAAAAAACTAAGACACATAAGAGATTTTCAGAAATACCCAACAATAAAGGTTCAATTCTGCACTTTTTCCTAGCAATGGCTTTTCATCTTTAATTCAAATCACTGGAGCTCACAGCAATAGTAACAATTCTGACTTCACTGTCACAGTAAAAACACAGAGCGCTGTCATTGTGTTCAAGGGCAGCTTGATATATTATTTCGTATAGCAGCTGAGTAAGGCATTCCTGTATTTTCTACTGTGCAAAAAAGAGCCAGGAAGGCCCCACTCATCATCAATAGGAAAGAACCTGGCAACTTATGTTTCTTTCAAAAGCACTAAAACGTTTCCCAGATCTGCTGTTGTTTACCGTCAAGTAGAACAGGCTTGTACAAGGCAGAGTGAACTTCCCAGTCAATGTGCAGATAAAAGTATTAATACAAGATCAAAGTCATGTCATTTGCAAATCCAGCTGAATTCAAATCTTTATTCTGCCTACCTAAATTCCCAGCTGCGCTAACACCCACCAGTAACAGATGTACTGTAAAACCTTTTGAATTTTATGATGAAAGACACTCAGAGTTATTTAAAGACTCACTGGACAGAGTAATTTGAGAAGCAAGGAGGAAAAGTGAGAGAAAGATTTTTGTGGAACAGAGAAGGTCACTTTCATTTAAGATAAAAATTATAGATGAGAACAATTAAGCATCCCCTCCATATTGGAGGGCTATTAGGCATTCCCTCCATATCCTTATGACCATCATAAAATTCTACAGCCAGGGAACAAGGAGGTGGAAGGAAGACAAATTGAGAGCAGGCAGACTAGGCAAGGACAAACAGCATTTTAAGACTCTACAGTCATCTAATGATAATGCCAAACAAAGGCTGGCTTTACACAGTGAAACTTACATGCAACTATAGTTGCTTGAATCTTACATGAAACTAAATTGCACTTGAGTTGCATAATGTCAGTTTTCCTGAAACTCACTTGAAACTCTATAGTGCTATAGTGGTTGCAACTTTTGTCAAACAAATTTCACAGAACATCCACTCAAAACTGCAATAATGCACCACGTGATTATGAATGACATACTTTCAATGGACAAGGAAAGAAAACAGAAGGTGGTTTATTGGGCAGTTAAAATGGTCACTTTCTGACTAACTTTGTGCAAGGTAGGAAGTTTTTTTTTAGTATTATCAGTTTCCTGAGCGATCACAATAAACATGAATTTCTCAAAGCTAACCTTTACCAGCTATGTTAACTAGCCAGATAATATTAACAGTTGTTCAAGTGGCTGCTTGCACTTGATGTCCTGTAATTTTACCCAGAGCTCAGATTCATTTGGGATTCAAAGGATAAAAATTATTACAGAAGTGGAGACTGAGATGTAATTGCAGTGATTCTCAGATAGGATAATTGAGACATTTAGCTTGCTACAACCATAATGGCATAAAGGACTAACATAAACGTAACAGACGAAAAACTCCAATATATATTCAAGAACCCCAGACACACAGATAACAGACAGGTGTGCAGAAAAAGAACACCAATGACAGATGTTGAAACAGTGAATTTAGCTAGCTAATGGAGTAACTGTACATGTTGTGTGCAACTTTGTTTTTGAATTGCTTGCAGTAACTGTCAAGTTGCACTGAAATCATGTTGCAAGCCGCCCACAACATGCAGCTAGTTGCATGAAAGTTTCACTGCCTAAAGCCGGCTTAAGAGTACCTTCCAACTGGGTTACTACACAGTTTTCATTCTATTCTGGAATAGGATGTTATATATCTCTAAGTGATTGACCTACTTTTGTTCCAGCCACAAATACACTCTTTTGTAGTAACTGTTGTTGAGTCAAACAAGCTTTAAAGAATGTTGACAAACATCCCATTTAACCTAATGGACAAGCTGGTGTACAACTCAGTTTTAATCAGAAACAACTATATTTAGAGTCAGTTATTAATTTATACATGATATAAATTAGTATCCGTGTGAAAAGTCAGGCATTAGGATAGTTCCAGTGTCTTTTTTTTGTGCATTTGAGCAAACATTATCACGGTAGTTAAATCTATGTTATTGTTTTGTCTAGTTTTAATACGACAACATAGTGCAGTATGTAGCACGTATAACCCCTTAAAGGAACCTTAAGGCATGAACAAATTTAACCGTTGCTACATCTGATGTAAACATGCCTACTCGCCTCCTACAGTGGTGCTACAATCATTTTGAGAATGAGATTTTCCATTTTGTAGACTAGGAAAATCCCCCATTTGATGATGCATCTTGAAGGTGGAAGGAACTTTTGAAAAATTCCAAGTGCTCTCAGGGCAGGCTGCTTGAAATGATATATATATATATTTTTTCTGTTAAATTGCCAATGTAAAAGAAAACCAAATGGCTAATGTTAGTGCTAGAAAGCCGAATATCATGTCTGTGTTTATTAGCCTGTACATGAATGGTACATCAGTGAATTTCTCTCTCACTGTGGGGCAATTCCCAATGGTTGTATGGTGTATTTGCATAATGCATTCTGAGTATTGTAGTTAGATATACAATGATGGATGAAAACACGAAAGGGATACAAAATTATGAATTTTGAGAGAACTGATGATTCTCAGGGGTGCAATGCTGCACAGCAGAATATTACACATGACAAATAACATTAAATGCTAGTTTTAGCCTGGAATGGCTCTATCCTGCTATATCCTGAGGTTTGTTTTTCAGTAACTACATGAAAAAGAAGTTACAGTTCCAAGTTATAGGAGGAAAGGAAGACTTGATTCATCAGTGGATAGCATTACTGGATAAACAAACATTAGTGGTCTCATGTAAATATATATATTTATATATTTTGATAAAAAGAGCTCTGCAATTGAATGAGATTTTTGCCAGCCTTCTGTAAAGCTTGTCCGTCTTTGCAACAATTGCTGATAACCCATTTGTGGGTGGAACATGTATGGGTCAATTAGATATGTTTTGAAAAAGACACACTATTCAGGATGTGAACTCATAGACCCCTTTTAATGGAAACAGTCGTGTTCAGCATCAGCCAGCAAAACTGATAGGTGCAATATTGCTCACACACAAATGACTCATGCGGAGGGAGGATAATTGTCACTTTAGTACCCAGAGCACATGTTTGTCAGTTGGACTGATGTGTCATAAATCATCTGTGGAGCAGCACCTGCTTTAGTGAGCATTCTGTCAGCAGGCCATCTGCATAGACAGCCAGCAGACACTTTTCATTAAAACACACAGGCCAAAAAAAAAAAAAAAAACTCAGACAAATGACTGAAGCTGTGAACACAGAAAGCGCTAAAAGTATTGGATTGGACACCTATTGCTAACTGAGGAGCCATCTGCTAGGTACGGTGCCAGCAGTTAAACATGTGCAGAAATACAGCATGACTCACAAAATGTTATATGGATAGGTTCTGGAAGTGGCACAGAGGTTTCTGTTCACTGATGTGAAATGAAATAATGATGTATTTGACCACCAAAGAGCTTTGTGTCTGCAATATTTTGACTCATGGTGTAATATATATGCTAATTTGCTTAACGCATGGCTTTAGGGCCTTCCGTGCTTCTATTAAGGAAAACAACTCTGCTGCAGAGATTTTATGAGGGGTAGATGACTTTTTGGCTTATTACTGAAGTGCTGCTGGAGGTTTGAGTGTGGAGGCGGCTGTTTGGTAAAAAATAAAAAAAAAAAAAGAAAAAGGTACTTGTATGGGCTTGTGGATTTCTAAATGAAAACATTTAAAGATTAAAAATATTTTTACCTCCTCAGGGTTTTTATGCTGTTATTATTTTTATCACTGAATTCATTGTTGTTGTTGTTGTTGATAATGATAACAAGAGTTATTTCAAGAGGAAAGAATATGCTGCGGCAGTGGTTCCAGTTCATTTGTGGTGCTTAAAAGATAACTGCAGTTAAATGTCTGTGCCCTTCAACTCTCATTGGTCAGTTCTGAAGACCAGACGACGTGTCATCAAGTGGCCACTTTTGGTTTAAGGATTTAGAGAACACTGTAGTGTGAAACAGAACTGTCCTTGAATGCCTTCCATAAGAGTTCAATCTGGCATTAAAAATGCTTCTTCTGGGAGATGCTAAAGAACACTCGTCCTTCTCTGGAAGGACAAACTAAAGAGTTGTTTCACCTAGAACTTTCAGACTGGAGTCTGGTCTGGCTTTACTCTCTCTATGTGTACAACACCGTGATTTTTAAAGGGGAATTCCACTGATTTTTCAAAACAAGTGCATAATTCAGTCTATGTAAACAGAGTCATTTAGGGTGGTTTAATGTGAAATGGTTCATTACACAGGAACCTATCTACTCTGATCTCTTCACATTTGTTTTATTTACAATTCAAAATGACCAGTGAACTTAAACATCTTCAGTTTTTATATGTAATGTTGATGATGGTAAAATACAGATAAATAAAATAAACCATTTTTTTCAGTTCTATTTTGTAGTGTTGTAGTCAAGACCACTAGACACGGATCTGAGTCAAGACCAATATCTGAACACACTGAGTCTGAGTCATGACCAAGACTTTGTAGTAGTCGAGTCTGAGGTAAGGTCAAGACCAGGAGTGGCTGAGACTGAGACAAAACCAGATTAAGACTAGATTAAGATTTTTAAATTCTAAAAAGAATAGGAACATAAACATAAAAAGAATAAAGAGGAAAAAAAACTGAAATTCATTTGCAGATCATTGTACTTTCATTATCATTCATCACACAGGACATATATTAATAAAAATCATATTATCTTATAGTATATTATACCAACCATTGAAGAACAGGGTGGAAAGGGGTTAATGTATGCAGAAAATTAGATGGGCAACAGACTGTAATTGTACAACTACAAAGTGCACCTATTACCTACAGTCTTAGTTCAACTTTGCATTGGAACTTTTGGCAGTAAATGATTGTGAGGTTCTTTTCTGTCCCTTCTTCTCTAAAACTGTTTCAGAATCACCACCTGAAGTCAACTGAATATAAACCAAAAACATACATCCATTTTTATTTTTAAATAAAAACATAGTAATAATAACATTTTGATCTGTTTTCTGTGGATGTTCGAATTTTGGAAACAATGATCAACCAACAACTAATACCGAATTTAGCCATAATGAAAAAGATCAATTATATCTTCAACCAGCAATGAGCAGAATTTATTTAAACATGTAAAGAAAGGATTTTATTCTGTTTAAAGATATTCTTGACATTCAAAGATGATAGAGAAAAGTTTTCTATTAACCCAGATGTCAACATTACATGTGTCTGGTCTTGAGAACAATTTCTGAGCCCATCTTACCCCAAGCCAAGACAAAGACTGTAAATTTGCAGTCTTGAGAATGGTCCAGAGAGTGAGACCACAGTAACACTACTATTTTGCCTTACAACACACTGCATGTACCACTCTGCAATTAACTGATTTTAAAATATGTTTCAGGCCAAAGACCCTCTCAAAATGATCATAAAACAGTGTCTGAGTCATTGAGCGACATATTTGTTTGAGGAGATTAAAAACTTGTTAAAGCTAGGGTGCGACCTTATCAAGCCAGCGGACCGATATATGCTCACTATATGGATTGCTGTTGTCACTACAGCCGAGTAAAGATAAAATTACAGAAAGAACAGCAATGTACGAGCATAAAAAGTGCAGCTCTTCAGCAGACATGTAACTTTGTTGAAATCTGCCCATGAATGCAACTAGATGACAAATCGTCAGTTGAACATTACTGTTTGCTCATTTTAATTGGGTTACACCTTATATTCACTTTATAACTGGATTCTGCCATCACTAGTAGGCTAAGCATTTAGCGGAAAGCTAACCAGCTAACCTACAATAATAAAAGACATACTTCGAGTTCAAGCCTTTTAATGAAGTGTTACTAAAAACCGTGACATACAAAATAATGATACTTACATGTCTGTTATGAGTTTTAAAATGCCTGTATTGAAATTGACATAAAAACCCATATTGCACTGAGCCTGTTAGCTTGACACTAACACACCATGGTGAACACACGAGAAGCACTATCAAAGCGCTGGTTGGAAAGACAGATTTCTACATTAGACACTGCTGTGTACTGCCATTATTTTATGATTTTCTGCCTGACTCTCAGTGTAAATACAATTAAAAAGTTTAAATGATTATTAATGTTTTTCAGTGGGAAGTTGTTTTGTTTTTTTTTTGTTCCTAGAATGTTCTTCAGGGAACATTCTCTAAAAACATCATCATGTAACATAATCAGTGGCCCTGACATCCTCAAAACATCCTTCAAATGCTATGTCTTAGTTAACATGTAACCTTATGGGAACATTATATGAAATGCCCAACATCCTCAAAACATTCTTTGAACCTTAGATTAAAAGGTATTCTTTAAACATTATTAGAACTTGTAGGTAACATTAGCCAAAGTTGTACAAAGGCACAATGTGCTTTGTTTAGATGCTTTCAGCTTTCTCAATCTGGCGGTAAATACAAGGGGAGCTAACAGTCAGGGATGCTTTGTGGTGGCCATAGGGGTAATGAGGCTGCCAGTGGTGGCAGGTAATATCACCCGTGCTGTGTCTTTTTCATAATGAGGCAGAGGAAGCAGTCAGTACAAAACATCCTCCAACTTCAAGAGGCACGTCGGGACCACATCCTGTACCGATGTCCCACTCAATGCCTGCCTCTGAATTTGTACACTGCAACAAACAAGGGAGCTAACAAGCTGTACTGTTAGCAATTCTCCCTGGAGCAACCTCATTATTTTCACTGATATAAGCACCAAGCCTCCGTGCTGACTCGGGGTCTCTTTCATAACCCCTTTATTTATATATTTACCTTTTCTCTTAAACCCATCTCTATTAATTATACAAAGGTGTCATGATGCAATAGAAGCCTCAGCATTTGCACCGTCTTGAAGTTTGACGGATGACTTCATTGAAGTATGACGGCCTGGCTGTGGGATAAGGGGCTACGGTAATTTGTGAAGCAGCAGCTCACATCCCCAGTGCCATACTTAAAGATAAAACAATATTTTGTCTCCTTATCCTCCATCTCAAAATGTCTCTTTTATGAGACACTCTGAGGGACCAAGTAAGTTGAAAGCAAGACATTTGCACATTTTATAACGCCCTGAGCAAACCTCTGACAAAATGTTCAGCTACAACATGCAGCATGAGAAGCATCCAGACAGTGGAAAAGATAAATATACTGTATTCTGAGTTGTATAAATGCTTGATTTTTAAAGTTTCAAATGTTTGACCCATTGCTTCCAAACTGTACCTCTAGCAGAGCATTAACCTTATCAACTGCTAAGCTTGCAGAGCATTTTAACATTTTTCATCAGCTCTTTTTTACCCTTTTAAGGTTTTTTTCATCATCTCTTTTTAAACTTATCTGAAAATGACTAAGCCGCTAACTCTCTCTCAGACATTAGATCCGTATAGGGTAGCACTTAAAGATAGGCGAACAGTCAGCTCTTTGATTTTCATATAATTCCACTCAAAAGCCATTAATATGCTCCCAAGTGCTGACATTTGCACAGAGCTTAGTGGAGAGGTAATCAGCACCCCAATGAGAGCCGGCTGTCTCCCCTGTTCCCTGGCAGACATGTACTCTGAGGGTGCAGGCATGTGTGTGGAGTCACCACCTCTTCAAGCACAAGTGTTTACTCTGCATGGGCTTAGTCTGAGAAATGGAGGCATCAATGTATTTTCTCAAAATGACATGAATCAAATATTTCTACGAAAATGATGGAAAACTTCATAAATGAAGTTCAACAAACATGCAAAGTATGTTTTGCACATTCATACATGTCTACATTATAAATGTCTACCTTATAAATATAGACAGTTGTACTGTCTACACTTACAATGAAAAAAAAAGTAAGCTTTACCATCATGGATCATGCGTTACCGTGATTTAATCATGGTTAATTAGTATGTTGTTAAGCAACGTCCACTAAGCAAGGTAGTTTATTATCAGTAGGCTATTGGTGCCAAGCAACATAATTATCAAACATTTTTCCTTACATATTTGCATTAAGGCCCGGTCACACTAGGATCATTCATTCCATGCCAATACATCTAGGGCCTGTACATCATTGAATTCTATTAGAGAAATCAAGCAAAACCTTCAAATTTATTCATGCAATCATGCAAAATTTCAAAGCTGTACTCCAGTTAGTTTCTGGCTAAAACTAATCAGAGCGCAGCTTTGAAATGTGCATGGTGAATGAGTTAAACTGAAGTTTTGACTTTCATTTTTCTTGGGTATCTATGACATAACGGGACCGGCCCCGGGTGAATGACCCACTAGTGTTTTGTCAATAAAAATTTGCAGGTAAAAGTGCATTTATTTCATTGGAATTCACTACCATGAGTGGTTTCAGGTTGCTGACTTTCAGTGTGAAGCCCAATCTCATACTGAAAGTGTATTCATTTCACTGGAGTTCACATTGAGTGGTTTCATCACACTGACTTTCAGTGTGAAGGCCGACTTCACATCCCTGTCCTGATTTCCAGAGCAAATAAATGTTATGTGCTAAACTTCGTGTTCAACTTGGGAGACCTTGACATGCAAATTTGTGTCCGGCTGTTACTGCTTTATCCGTGTTGACCTCTGAGGGGGTGGCCCTTTGTATATTAGCAAGATCCAAATAGAGCAAATGCTAAATTTAGCAGTGGCTAAGCATGAAATGTTTAAATTTCTTCCCTCTGGCTAAAATAGACAAATAAAAGGGAGAATGATGTGCTTCCAGCGGAAAGAATGTATTATTATCTTTACTTCTGTGTTTCTACTGTTTATGGTAGGTTAGCTTCTTGACTAAGTGTGTCACCACACTGCTGCCAACCATGGCAGTTACCAACATTTTTTTGCTGAAGCTCAGTGTGCAGCACTATTTTATCTCGAGTGCATAATTATCTGGCATAATTATATTCACTTCCGTGTTTTTGTTTTTACTGTTTATGGATGGCTAGTTAGCTAGCTTGATAACTGCAACAAAATGGAGGATTTTTTCATTGCCAATCTTCCTGTCCAGGCTTGGTCACGACTATGGTGACTGAACTGCAAATGTCTAGTGTGACTGCGGCTTTAATACACAATTCAACTGTTGTGTGCAGTTATATGTGTGTTATATGTGTGTAAGTATTTTACAAAAACTTTGAACTTGGCCAATCAGATTTTAGAACCAGATCTATCCATTTAATTAATTTTATTTGTGTGTGATAAATGTTGTGGAAAAATATCAATAAGAGGTAAGCTCCACTTACCATATAGGAGCACTTTGCAAACCTACAACTACAGACTGTAGTCCATCTGTTTTTCTGCATAGTTTTTCATTCATCAATGCTCAGGACAGGACCACCACAAAGCAGATATTATTTGAGTGGTGAATCATTT
>JAILXH010184020.1:7515-18908 GCA_023558415.1 Piaractus mesopotamicus | reverse complement strand
ACACAGAGAGAGAGAGAGAGAGAGAGAGAGAGAGAGAGAGAGAGAGAGAGAGAGAGAGAGAGAGAGAGAACATGCAAGAGAGCACGCAAGAGAGAGAGTGCGTGCGTAAGAGCGTGCAATAGAGAATATACGTCCCCTACTGCACTGTAAAACAATACGGTTTTAAATACTAAGTACAATAACATGAAAATTTTAATGCAGCCAGGTTACTTACTTTAAGTTAAACATCTAAAAAAAAGGCCCAATGTTGTATGTGAAAAACGTGTGTGACACGTGACGTGAGTGATAATTTAGCTTTTAAAATATATCAAAACTACAGATAAATTATTCCTGTGTTGAAAGGGCATTAGTGAGGAAACGTGTAGAAGGGCTGGTTGATGTGGAGAGAGAGGAAATGTGCAGAGGACTTTAAGAACGGCATTATTGGGGAAATATCCTGTTTATTTGTTTTGTTTATTTTTTCAGTTTCTGTTACAAACAGTGTTTTCACTCCTTTTATTTATTTTTTTAATTATTTTGTCACTGCACATTTTGTTGAAGTGTAAACTCTAAGTAAAAAACAGCAACTGCACACTTTATTGGTTAATTTAAAAATATAATACTGGGTGATGATATCCCCCCAAAAAAATTCTATAATGAACTAGGCTGAGCCCAGGATCTTTACATGCCCAGGCAATGCCGCTGGTGTCCGCAAGAGCAAGAAAGAAAAGCTAATTTTTTAAATATATATCTTTACTGATTTGTTTTTGTGTTTTACTTTCTGCAGTCTAATAAACCTTCATGTATTCTCACTCTTTGTCCATTTTATCAGGGCCTCTTACCATTCAGGTGCACTTTGTAGTTCTACAATTACAGACTGATGAATAGGGTAAAGGGGGTTAATAAATTATGCAGAAAAACAGAAGACTACAATGTGCTCCTGTATAGTGAGTGGAGCTAATAAAATGGACAAGCAGTGTAGATACAAGACAGGTGTACCTAATAAAGTGGACAGTGAGCGTATGCACAAAATGTAATAATAACTTTGCACCAGGGGGCAGTGCTCACTCTGAAATATCTAGGGCTGCAATTAAAGATGATTTCCATAATGGATTTATTGGTCCATTTTGGCATCGATTAATCAGGGAAAGTAAATGTGCGGCCAGAAGCTATCATTCTACATCAGACTTTTATCAAGATGAACAATGCCACGAGATGCCTTCAGCACTGCCCTCAAAGATGCTATTTTACTCAGTGTGAAAGATGCAGAAACAATAAAGAAACAACACATGAACACATCTTTCACGACACTCCAACTACTGTTATGGAGATAGAACTTTCCGTTGTTATTCAAATGATTCCTCCTCTAATGATTATGTAAAGATAAATGAATTCGTTTTTAGATTGTGTGGTCGGTAACATCATGTAATCAAAGCTGATACTAGCAAGCTCATAGAAGCTGCTCGATTATTAGTCATGTCAGACATGCAGAGCCATGAAGAATGTTAACCACTCAATAAACAGCAGTAACAACATACCTGATGTCAACGTTTTCAAAAACTTTCAAAATATATCCATATCCATGAGGATGAGCAGGTCTGTGTGTTTTAGTGCAATAGCAAAAAATAAGTGTAATTTGCAGCTGATTCCTTCAGCCAATGGTGTGTCTCTGCTTTTCAGCAAACTCTGTTTTGGTTTTGCCAGACACCATGCTGTTTTTAACTTTTGACTACAGTTTTACTGCGGTTCACTTACCATGATGAAGTTTTGCTAGTTTCTGCTGCGAATGTGTTTCTCTAGGTGAGCTCATTTTCACTCTTCTTACAGGAAATGGTCTTTTAGACAATGTTAAAGTGAAATGTTCCCACTTTTTTGCCTTTTTCAGCTGTGCATGTACTGTAGTCACCACCATCTATGTTTTCCCTCTTTCATTTAAGTGATGCAAATGGGCAGCAAAAACGTCATCATGACCACTACTCGACAGCAAGACAGTTTAACAACTACTTTTTATTATCAGCATTATCAATAAAGTTGATTAGTTGTTGCAGCCCTAAAAATATCTCTTCTCTAGCATAATCGCAGGAAAAACTGGTTCACTCTCATGTGAGGAACCTTGAGACTGTCTGAATAAATCTTCCAGGTATTCATTACCAGAGGAGCAGATAGGTCCAAAAAGAGATGACAGGCACTAACAGTAACACTAACTCATGACTGACACTAAGGAAACTTGGAGGAAATGTACACCAACTAATGATACACTTCATCGTCCAATGACGAGCAATGCCAAACGATTGGAAAACTGTAACAGTGAAATGTCCAGCAGAGCCCAGGAAGAGCTGTAAACTACTGAAAGTTGGTAAATATGCATGTCATATGTATGTCATGTTGTTGACGTGTGCAGTACCTTCTCCAGGTGGTGTGATAGTGATGGTCTGTGCAGTGAACTCTTCGTCAAAATACCTTGTGTCCGTTTCTGAGGTAACCTGGGGCTTAAAAGGAGGGATCAGCTGAGAGAAGGAGAGACAAGAGAAAGGAGTAAGTAAGTAAGTAGTAGTAAGTAAGTAAATGAAGCTCAGTCACAGTTCTAGAGCCTTACTAAAGAGCCTTGCTTGTACCCTGCTGCTGATGCTCTAGAAAACACATCTTTTATGTTGCACTGCATAGACACTCCTTGTTGACACGAACATTAACAGCTGTTGCTGCTCTGGCTAAAATACAGGGAGGGGAGGCAGAGGCTAAGTTTAAACAGAGGATTACTATAGAACTAACCCTTATTTACAGTGTGGGCTACTGCTGAGGGCGTGATCACATCCAATCTGTGTGTGTGTACAGATTTCTGCAGGAGTTGTGTTTCATGCTAGGTCAGCGATCTTGGTGGTTCCAGGCTGTAACCCTAACATACTTTAATCCACTTTAGTATAAGGTCAAGTCTAGATTTCGATGATGAAAGAGCATGATTCAGTCTTATTTTTAAAGTACATAGCATTTAAAAAGGTGTGCCGGAATAGTTCATAGTGAGAGAGTGAGTAATTTGTTTACCTTTTTCTCGTAAACATCTTGCCACACGATTCCAGCAAAAAATTTGTGCTGCATGATCTCTTTTGCATCATCAGGCCCACCTCCTAATCTAATGGGTACAATACACAGATAAATGTTTAAGGAATAGTTCAACCAAACAGTAACAACACAGATAAACATGGAAACATGCAGTGCATATCATTGTGCATCCCCAGATAAAAGGCCTACACTGGCTCCATAATGCACATTGTGCTTTGACCCCAATGATCACTGCTTGTGATGTTATTTGCAGATAGTGGTTATGAAAGTCCACAGAAATCAACTTGTTTTGCATTAATTTTACACAAAACTGAACTGGTAGCTGGTTGTCTGGGTTGCAAACAATTATCATTTGCACATATTGATGTTTTTGCAACCACCTTTAGAAAGCTATTAAAAACTAAAATCTAAATACGTGAAAATAAAACTTCACCACTCACGAAACTTTGCTCTCTTTTCATGTTTCGCTACCTTTCTGTTCCACAAAGGATCTATTAAATCAGTACCATTAAGGCACCAAACATTCCAGCAGCAGTCCTGAAACCTTTACACTTGCAGAAATGTTATGACTCATAAAAATGAAATATTATGGATTGGCTGTGGATTGGCCAGATAAATGACCATTATCTTTTGCTGAGGCAGAGGCATTCCTTTTTGGAATTTTCCTTGTTGGCAGCAGGACCCCCCATCCCTCCCTTTCGAAAATGAAAAACTATTAAAATCTACAGTATTCACATGAATTTTGCTGAGAGGTGACAAGTTTGCATACATGTGTAATATGATGAAACTGTAAAACCAGTTCATTAAGCTATTGTCTTAACTCAGCAAAACCACTTTTGTAGTCTACTTCAGTTTATCATACAAGAAAGTGCACCTAGGAGCCGTGTGTCTGCTAAGTGACAACATCTAAATAAGACTGTAGAGATAAATGTCTGAAACAGACAACTGAGGAATTGATGTGAATGGAGGGACAGTAGAGAGAAGCCACTGACCGCTGTTTCGGGTCTTTTTTAAGGAGACCGGAGAGCAAAGACTTGCCCTCAGGAGCGAGTGTCCGGGGGAAACGGATATCCTCCATGAGGATGAGCTCGAACAGACGCTCGTGGTCCTGGTTGTAGAAAGGCAGGCGGCCGCACATCATCTCATACATCACCACCCCGAGACCCCACCAGTCTACAGCACGACCGTAATCGTTATCCTCCAGTACCTGCAATACAGAGACATTGGCATATAATTGTAAACATCTTAGTCTAAGAACTGTCCCTGCGAGTGCATGTTCTCCATTTTCTTCCCCAATTAGTTGTAGTCAGCATTATTAAAATGTGAAGAAAAGACTATTTACAGTATGCCTCTTCTTCATACAGAAGACGTCTGCCACTGTATCCTTTCCAAGCAGCATTGCTAAACCCTTCACCACACTCTGAGAACAACTGTTCAACACCCTCAGGGACATACAGGCAATCCGTCCGTTCAGACATTCCAGCCAGTTGCACCATCCAGAACCTATGGCCGCAGACAGCCAATGGCACAGCTGTGATTCAAACCCAAAACCCAGCTGCTGTCCTCAGCTTTGCATTCCTTTTCCTGCATGTGCCACTTGGGGGCACTGTAATACACCATTACCCATTCTCAGCCTCAATTAGCCTTCAGTTCACTCAAAACCAATCTTTAATTCAGAGCTGCACATAAGCAGACATCTACACAATTCTGACTTCATATCCAGTCTGTAGATGGTAACCGAACATGCACATCTGTAGTCAACTCAAGTTAATCTTCTGCCTCATTACGCTTAAATTTACCTAAATATCATAACTTACGTAAATCCTACTTATCACTAGGTGATATTTCGTCTATATCTGTACTGGTGTCTCAACAACATAGATTTTTATCTTTAGTAGTGTTGGTCGTTAAAAAATGTAGCTAGTTGCAGTGTACAGTGAGGTACAAAAGTCTGAGAGTACTAGTAAAAATTAGACTTTTCTAATTTAATACAAAGTTAAGACCAAGTGTACCTGAGAGTTGTGTGAACGCATGCATCAATGGAAGGACTAAAACAAAAATCTGACCATTTTTGTACGTTTGCTTAAATTTGACTAGCGACCTTGAGACTGTGCAGAATCTTGAATGTTTCTTCCTCAATTTCTTTGTCATTTGTCTTTGTTTCAAATTTCTTCAAAATTCTAAAACTTTATTTCCATTTTTTCCAGGTTTAAATAACAGATTTCGGATTTTCAATGTGATCTCAGACTTCTGATCCCACTGTGTATCTTTTGCTTCAGAGCGCTTAAAAAATACACAAAGTGTACATTTCCTTCCAGCAAATGTGGTTTTGGCCAGATTGCCATTCATAATACTGTGCAAGTTCCCCCTGGTGCAATTTTAAAAGAAAAAGCAGAACAGAACAAAACAGTCAAACCAAAACAAGCTATGTCAGGTTTGTAAGACTTTTAGCATGAAGTATCAGTACTCATGACGCCTGGGGTTCACTAAGTTTATTAACGCAGTTCTAAAGTTACTTGATACTGTGATATTTTTGGAAAACACTGTGATATTGGATTATCAGTACTGCCCACCACTAATCAAAACTACTGCAATATGTACACATTCCCTACACAATCCACATTCACACTCATACACCATCAATATGCGCTCACGGCAAAGCACCAAAAGCATGTCTAAATTGAAGTACATTCAAATAGCACAAGCATCCCTGAATTGTGCACTGCAGCTCTACATGTCATTCATACACATACACACACACACACACACACACACAAATACGAAACTATAGGGCCAGGCAGATCTTTACAAAATGCATTCTTCTTTGACTGACACATAGATGCTTCTTTAACAACATGAACAGACCACATCGGCATGTGAAAACCATGCCTACGTTAAAGTCAGTACGTCAGAAAACCAAAAAGGAAAAGAAGAAGAGTGCAAAAGCATCTCTGAAGAGAGCGATTAGTTAGTGCATCCATTACATCATAGTCACACCGGGCTCATTTACAGAGATATACTTCTTGCCATTAGCCTATAAATGTATTTTGCCTTGGCGAGGGAGGCCCCTGTTCCAGTTCTCAGGGAGCTTGCGGCCAGGCAGGACTCCCACCTGGCATCAGAGGCTGGAGATAGTGTTTCCCTCTGGAGCCCAGAATATTTTATCAGCAGGGACTCTGCCTGCCATTATCAAGCACTGTAGATGTAAGCCCAATTTGGGTCTAACCTGGCCAGGTCAGTTGGGTTGGTCGGGCAGAACAAGAAAGTTCAATCAGGCTGACCAGATGGAGCTGGGAACAGACTTACTGTGTAGCTTGATCTTAGTAAGGCTGGTTAGGCGGAATGTGACAACTGTGTGATAAAATTTTTGATTTTGGCCAAAGAATCTCTTTAATTTGGCTCAATGATACATCTGTTGTAAATACACCTACTTTCCTCACACAGCTGTGAAGCAGCAGTCTCTAGAGCAACATTTCTCTGTTGGAATACTAGGAAAATGATAACTTATCTTGAAGGTTGCAGTGCATTTTAAAGGACCACAAGCACTTTGGGTAGAGATGCACTTTCATTCAAAGGTTTAGTATCAGTGTCACATTAATGATTGCTGTCATATTATTCAATAACAACATATACAATGTAGACTAAAACTGTACAAACTACATAAAATATTCTGACACTAGAAAACATTTTAGATGTAACCCCTCAATATGTCAAGGTTTGTGGGAACCATGAGAGGTTTCAAATGTGAAACATTCTGGATGTTAATTTTATTATTCACTTCATTCTTGATGTACAGATTTCATCTACACATACATAAGGCACAGAAATCACCTGCAAATCTGTTCAACATTCTGGATGCAAATTTTCACAAATTCTTTTGACTGGCAACTGACTGTCATTATTCGGCAAGCCTATAATCTGGTTCTGAAATCTGAATGGCTAAGCCACGTTTGAAGCAATCATAAAACACTTACTATAAAATGGATAGTTTTGGTCTGAGCCACATTCGAAGCTGTTGTAAGTTACTACATATACACACACTTATGACCACCTTACAACGCTTAAATTCTGTTTCACTGCAACAAGTCACCAAAGACCATTATGCTGGAATACATTCAAATCATTGACTATAATGCTGCTCACATGGACCACCAATTGTACTGATGACGTAAAACCCAGTTTTGTTTAAACTGAGGGGCTGACAACATATTTTCTTTACTAGAACTATGCTGCACAACAACATTAGCTTGGCGCTAAATAAGACTGGAAAACACTTAAAGGCGCTAATGGGAATTAGCATTGTCCTTCAGGTGGCAATTTGATGAGCAAAAACTACTTAAAAGGGAAGGTCTTTTCATGAAACAGTGCTATAGTATTATATGTTCTTTATTACATTTATTATTACATAACAGTTCATGAAATGACTGCAATATCCAATAATGGGTGACTGAACATTCTTGTCCTCTTGCAGCAGTCAATGGTTGCTTGACAACAACATACTCTAAAGGAACTAGATTTCTTACAGAATAATTATCTTTATTATTAATAATAACTAATAGTTACTGTAAAATTGTGCATGTTATAATGCAATAAGCCACTTGAGGCTGTTTGTTTCTGTGATTTTATCATGGCTAAAGGTGTTACTAGGAATGACACAGAACGGACTGATGGTCACTGTAACACAGCCTCTTGTGGCTTATTACTTTAAAATACACATACTTATAAGTGCATACATTAACTGAGTTTTGTATTAAAACACTGAGATATTAAAAAAAGAGTTCCTATGGCCCATGGAACACAGCATCTATATTAAGTAAAAGGCCCTAAGCTATTAAACATGCCCTCTGTAAGAATCTGGTTTAAACTGAGGGGCTGACAACTACATGTTTCTAATTAGACTGAATACTAAAACATTAATGAAATAACTGGAAAATACAATAATGAGCTACTGAAAACTCTGTAATCTAAAGTTCTATTTGCCACTTATTACTAGCCAGAGGTTAAAAAAAACATAACTTCATGACCCAGGCTAGCTTTGGCTCAGTGTACCTCAGTAGCTGTTGAAAGCCATCACTGTCCCCACATCCTTCTCTATAATTTTGCACACCCGTGTGTGATTTCCTGACACCACATTATGCATCACACTTTCAGTCTGAGGACATGGACAACGTAGTCGCTTGCGGATGCTTGCTTTCGATGTGGTACACAGTTGTGGTTGTGCTTTTGTCCTGAATGCCACTATTTGTATCTGTGCGCTAAAAATATTTTACTGTTATCGTGATGCACAATATGCTTTTTGTAATTTGTTACAACTTACAGAACACTGACTACATGGTTTACTGCAATAAGAGCATAATTAGGCCTGTTTAACTGGATTCAGTGCAGTACAATATGTAAAATATTGAATAATAATTATTATATTTATTCAATATTTCGTGGGCTGAAGGTTAGGGAACCAGCCCTGTGACCGGAAGGTCGCCGGTTTGATCCCCTCAGCCAACAGTACGTGACTGAAGTGCCCCTGAACAAGGCACTAAACCCCCAACTGCTCCCTGGGTGCCATGGATAGGGCTGCCCGTTGCTCCGGGCAAGTGTGCTCACTGCCCCCTAGTGTGTGTGCATTCACTAATGTGTATGTGGCGTTTCACTGCACGGATGGGTTAAATGCGGAGGTCTAATTCCTCTGTGTGCTAACACAGTTGGCTAATGGTTGTGGTTCTGTTCTATAGTTTTTGTAAACTGTATAAAATAATGTGATAAATGAAAGAAATGTGTAAGAAAATGTTGCCCATTTCAAGTATGCTTCATTTTTTAGTAGGCCTCACTGGCGGACCCAATGCCTATTGCCCTGTCGTGTGGTAGTTTAAAAACATTCCTCAACATGAATGATCCATATTCAAATAGGAACTGTTGTTTATTGGAAATGAACCAAAATTTTTTTAGTTTATGGTTAAAAATGTACATTCCTACATTACACTCCATTTTATACATATATTTGCAATTAAATTGTTTTTTATATTATCAAAAACAATGATTTCAAACTTTTTAACAGTTGTGTGCTTGTCATTGTATTTATTAGCCTACAGATCAGTGATCGTGCTATCTGTCAGGATTTGTGAATTCTACCACAACAATGATGCTGAAGTATAATGCAGTGTCCCTTTAAATAGTTGTGGTCTGGGCACATCTGCACATCTGAATCAGAACTACCTGTGGTCAAAAAATCTATTTCTGCAAGATCTGTAAACTTCTTTTCAGTTGGATTTCAGGTGAAGTGAATGAAAGAATGATGCCATTCTGCTAATATTAACGATGACTCAGGAAATCAAACTGAACTGATACACTAATACTGGGACTATTCAAAACAACAGCGCAGTCAGCCTTCTTCCACTTCAAGACATACACAGTCACAAACTAATGGCCTTCCGTTATTGACATTTGAGTGTACAAAAGGAAGGAAGGAGGAAATTCGGTGAAGTAGGGTATTAGACTCCAGTGGTTGGTGTCATGTACTGGTGCAATATACCAGTGCTTGGAACAGCAGTATGACTGAAGTAGATCTGAAAAAGAAAGCTCACACTGGTGAGAAAACAAAGAGAGCTTTGAGCTGCTGTGGGTTAAGTTAGGTAAACGTCCAACCTACACCCAAAATAGGTTCATAGATAGACGGCTAAGTATTACATACAATGTCGGTCTTTAACTAGAGAGGATGCTGCCATAAATGTATGAAACAAAAAACTAAACAATGTACGTAATGTGCGCAATAGTACAACTGTGGGGTTAAATTAAAGGGGTACAACAAGGTTGAGTGCACGTGTGCGTGTGTGTGTGGGTATCGCAGGATGCATATGCCAGTGTGTGTGTGAGGAATCCCTGCGCAGCGCTGCCTGGTTGAGTGAGCAGGGCAGTCTGAACACTATGCTCTCTGAGGGGGAGACTATGTGGTCAGTGGTAAGGTGAAGCCAACGCACTGCTTGGATTACTGGCTACTCTCTATTTCCAGCGCTGCTGTCGTGTGACTCACAGAGAAAGAGAGACAGCTGGGTCTGCAGCTGCCCCTTATATGTAGAAGAGCGACACAGCTGTGGAGCTGCCAGGAGCCCAGGAGCCAAAGCTCTGCCCTCACCCACGTAAGCATGAGCCTGACTGGGCTTACATGGTTACACTGGCCCCCGGGGCAGAGAGGGAGAGAGAGAGGGAGAGAGAGAATTGAAACCACTGAAATTGGCAGACCTGGTTACCCAGAGAGGACAGGCTGTGCTCTCACTGTGACCCTCTGACCTCTGGGTGGTGGTGAAGGCAGACCTACACTCCCTAACAGAGTACCCAAATATTCAAATATGATTCAATCAGATTATTGTGTGAGGTTTGCAAGATTGCAGTAAAAACTGCTCTTAGGACAGAAGAGTCAGACTGATCATACAGGCAGTAAGATGTGGTATCTTACAACAACATAAGAGATGACCAATGAGGAAAAGCATCAACTTATGATTTAACAGACAGCCAGACAGACAGACAGAAGCAAAAAATATATTTTTATAATTTTTTTTTTTAAATATTATTTTTGCTCTAATATACAGGATGATTCAAAAGGATTCATCCAATTCCAAAGCCATTTGTGAATATTTTTTACAGCCGTTAGGCGCCTAGGAACCAATCACATACCAATTGAAAGAGGGGGTCATAGAGTTTCTGTCTGTCACTGGAAGATGGCTCCCTTCAGTCTGCGGGAAGATGGCGACCCCTGAGCAGAAGGCGTTTTGCGTTCTCCATTTCAATAAGAGTGAATCCGTCTTAACTGTGCAACGTGATTTTCATCGGCACTGAACCTCCAACAGCTGAGAGCGTTCGTTAGAGGTTCCACAACACTGGACGATCTCTGAAATCGGACTGAAAGAGCCATGAGTTCAGTGACACCCGACATGCTCAATCGAGTACGGGATGAATTTGACTATGGCGTTGATGTTGTCCGTATAGCTGGAGAGGGTTCATATTGAGCACTTGTACAATTACATAAGAAACTTTATGCTCACTTAAACCATTTAAGGTTTATTGCATTGTTCTGTAATGATTTACAAGTGAAATCTCTCATTTTGGAATCGGATGAATCTTTTTGAATCACACCGTATATTGTTAATTACTTTTGCAATTATATAATTTGTAAAACAGTCAGATATAGAGAGAAGGAAAAAGAGAAGAAAAGAGAGACAGAGAAAGAGTGAAACGGAGAGAGACTGAGGAGGAAGAGAGAAGAGAAAGGAGAGGTAGGTAGGTAGGTAGGTAGGTAGGTAGGTCAGACTTTCAATCCTGCATCCTCTTTTCCTGCATGCCTTCACTGTTTCTAGACATTTTCACAA
>JAILXH010183984.1:10661-23484 GCA_023558415.1 Piaractus mesopotamicus | reverse complement strand
TCTCTCTCTCTCTCTCTCTCTCTCTATTTCTGAACTCTGTCTTCATGTGTCAGCTCAGTTATTCTGTCTGTGTTCTCCACATCATGGAAGTCACAGGGACATATATACAAACACTGCATCTACTTTTTAGGTATATAACTATTCATTTCCATGTCAATGCTGTGCTGAGAATGGTTTACCACCAGTGGCGTAATTTTGGATAGGCTGTATAGACCTACTCGCTGCTCAGTAAAACGGGCAATTTTTTTTAAAATCACATTTCACTTTGGAAATAACAGTTTTTATTCAGTTACTACCACTAGTAGTAATTGCCCCTTTACAGAATACCCTATATAGTTATATGTCAGCATCAAGCTATTGGAGGGTGTATATATTTCCATTTTATGACATTTATTCCAAGCTCTGGCTTAAACACAGACATTCAAAACTTGCAACTGGCATTTAGGTACAATACTGTGGAACAAAACCTCGTATCTCCAAAACTTTACAGGAGATGGAAAAAATGCACTTTACTTTTAATGTAAGTCAAAGGAACCAGACTTTTTCCAAGTCAGTTTGGGCCATTTATTTTGGTTCATCCTTCATGAAATTGATGCACAATGTAAAGGGCAGCAGGCATTTTCAAATGATATCAAAAACTGAAAATGGGCAAAAATGGAGATACGAGATTTTGTTCCGACAGCAGCGATATTGTAGTTTTACAGTGACTCCTCAAAAAAAAAATCAAGTCTCTGGATATTACTGATGGAGCCTGCCTGTTAACTACCGACCCAGCTATTCATGCTACTATGCATTTTAAAAAATACTTATGTGTGGCCTCGACATAATTAAGTAATAGAACACAAGAGGGAATAAAATCATGACTGATTTGGACACAGTGCATTAGGTTATTACTTGAAGTTAACAGAAAAAAGCCCATTATTATTACAATTTATCAAAGATGTATTTATTTTATTTTTAGATAAATGCTTTTGTAGGGGTCCCCCTCTTTGTGAATGTCCACAAAATCTACTCCCCTATTCTACTGTCCACCACCCAAATGATACCTAGTCAGTGATGTTCCTATGGTGGTCCCGTTCCATTGATGGGTGGGGTAGGGGAGGGCTGATAAACTGTGTAGCAACAGATAGTCTACAGTCAGTAATCATAATCCTACAAAGTGCACCTGTATGGCAGGTTTATCTGTAAAATGGCCACTGAATGTAGGTAAAAGGAAGCTGTACGAGCAGCTTAGTCTATAGCGTATCTTTATACAACAGAACAACATAGATCTCGACCCATTTGCAGCAAAATGGGCTGGGCATGGTAAAGTTGGGTTGCAGTGAGCTCAGAGCATGTCCTCTGTCTCTCCAATGCGGGCCTCCACAGCAGACGTCGCAGCTAATTCATCTCTCAAATGCTCCAGCTGCAGGACACCACCATGCGCTCTCTTCCTCTCGTTGAACACACAAGACCGAGACTCTGTTTGTGTGTGTGTCTCAAAGGCTCACTACAACTGGGCCGAGCGAGTCAGAAGCACAAAACCCCGGAGCTCCCAAGCCAATTTTACTCTCCTCCGCATCACTGCCGACAGCAGCTCTCAGTCTTAACAGCACAAAACCTTATTTTAAGTCGATACAAAACCGGTTTGTTCGATACATCTCCACTGGTGTGAGTGTCCCTCAGACCAGATGGCATTTATATGGTGTGACCAGTCAGATTTGCTTGGCTGGTTGTTCCATGTCCTCACTTCAGAAGGCATCACATCTAGCAAAGCCCTTAAACTACCATGTGTCATGAGATATCATTCATTTCAGTGCTCTCACATCAGAAGGATGAAAACAAGCTCCTCATGAAGCGGTCAAGCTTCTGCTCAGCACTCGAGGGGACAATCAAATAAAGCAAGAGCGTGCTTTCCAATTGGCCTAGACTAGAGTCTCAGTTAGAAGCTTGATGAGGACTTCGGACTTCGCCTCTACCTGCGTCAGACGGCCTGACTCACTCGAAGTGACTGCAGAACGTATGCGCGTGTTTGTTTGCCCGCAGTAATTCAAAGATGCTCGCACAGTCACCAGTGAGAATTCTCATCAGACTTTGCCGCTGTGAGTTGAGGCTAATGGTGTTTTCTCGCTTTCATTTGCTCTCAGAGCACAAACACACTAGAACACTTCATGATTAGCCACATGACTGGTCACGTAACCACAGGTTATAATAAGAACACAGGCTCCAGTGTCTTTAGTATGAGCCGCTTGGAGAGACCTTGGCTGAGAAGAAAAACAGTCCTACCAAACATTAGGCCCTAATACAGCTCTGTTGATATGGTAGCATTTTGGCAATAATAGTATCAGTCCAGAACCAAATTTCAAGTTGTTTGGTTCCACAAGGTAGTACTACTGATTTACTACTGATTTTCTTTTTGGTTCAGTACCAAATACTGATACTAGCAATTGCCAACTTGTATCCCGATACCAATCCAGATACTGATTAAGTCTTCTTGTGTAAGGGCCATTTGACAGACATTCAAAGCGACCAATCATACAAAACAAACTTGCAGTACTGGTCAGCAAATGCACAAGGATATCTTATTTACTTGCTACCTACGGTTTCAAACACAATTCTGGAATAATTTTTGGGATATTATGAATGTTTCCTTGTTCAGCAACCAGGCCCACATCTTGCTCTGGAAGGCTTTTTGGCGAGTTGAGATGCAACTGTTTGCTACTAGCACTTAGCTTGATAAACAATCATTTGCTCCCCATTGGACAGTGCACAGACCAGAGCCAGTTTAAATTCTCAGTGAAAGGTGAGTTTCTAAGAGCTGTGGTTATTTTAGTGTGCAGTATACATCAGACAGTCAGTGTACTTCTGTAGGCCTGAGACTGAAACTTACTGAAATGCATCATAAAAACAGTATGTTTTAAAACTTCATTACTGTTTACTTAGTACATATACCAAAAGATAGGACTGAATCTGTTATATAATGTCTGCTCAGCTTTGTAAAGACTTTGAAGAAGTTCATGAAGAATGGATGAGCAAATTAAAATATCAAAGAATGTCATAATTCATTTATTCTGTGCAAAACCCAATGTGTCTAACAATTAAAATAATAAAACCATTATAAAACTAAATCTAAGACAGAGCGGAGGAGCCTCACTTGAGTTGATATTGGGCATGGTATGAATGGAAACCATGAGGAAACTATTTAGAGAACAATTCCTTCTTTCCTCCTTCTCACTCTCCTTCTATATCACCCCCTCATCCCCCCGCCACCCTCCCCGTGGTCAGAGGTATCATTCTGTTCCATCAGGCTGAGAGGAGCTTTAATTGCTGTTTCTGCGTGCAAGGCCTGCTCCTGGAGAGTGGAGCTCATGCCACCAAGTCTTAATGATGCCTGGCAACCGTTGGAGATCTGACCAACACGTTGTCAATGGCAACCGAGGTGCTAGAAGTCTTCGCTCACAAAGATGGAAGAGACGAAACCTTCCTGAGACGCAGAGTCCTCAGAGGGAGAAAGGGAGAATCTGTTTTACGGACAAAGAAGTGCTTTCGGCCCACTAATCCAAGCAGTTGGTTAGCAGAGGGCCATTTTGAACCAGCCATGACCGAATGACCCTTTCGACATTCTGTTAAGGTAAAGATATGTTTAGAAAAAGGCTTTTACTTTTGGCAGTGTTGTTACAAACGCATATAGAGTTTGTTCTTTGCCACTAGTCACACCGCAACCAAGGACGTTTGAGGAGCAGAATCAATACATTGTAAGGGGTCTTAAAAACCAGCTCAGCCCCCTCCAGTAAACCTGTCCTCAGTATAAATTACACAAATATGAAGTTGGGAAAAAAGACCTTCAAGTAAGCAATTTTCAAATGATAAACATGCACTCTTGCTCTAAATAAAGCTGAATAAATGCCATGTTATGACACATAATAGAGGTGAAAATGTCATGATGAACTTTGCAGTGCCTAGTTTGTTCACAGTGCAGGCCACCTTGCAGCTCTGCCTGCCTGCTTTCACACAGCACCTGCTAATTACAGCGCCTTCCCTGCACCACAGCAGCCTGCAGGGCTCACCGCACCTCACGTCTGCAGACAGTCTCATATTGACTCACTGCATACACTTTGGCTAGTTGACGTTATGGATCCATATAGAGTCCACCTTGTCCATTTCAGGTCCATTCAGAGTCCATTTCGCTGCAGAAAATTTGAGGCACAAACTCTATATGACCTTTGAAATATTATATATATAAAAATGTATTAAATATTCAGACCTTAGATTTCTTAGGATTATGTTATGCTCTATTTAAACCCAAGGTATTACCTGAGATATAATAAGTTAAATATATACAAAACAAAATCATCATTTACGGGGTATTTTCTACTGGGAGGTGGCTGTTCTGAACACTAAGCCCTTCATTTCAACTTGTGAAACTAATACTTAAATTGTTTTTCAATGTTGTTTTTAAACAGTCTTTTTGATTACTTTTAATGTGAAATTGAAAGATCTAGATTTATCATGAGTTTTTTAAATAAAAAAACTTTGCTGTCCCACGTTTTCATGTCACTAACGAAACACAAAGTCCTTTTGATCCAAAGGCGGAGCCTTATTTTAGCTACACCCCTGGATTTTAGAGCAGGAAGTGAAACTGCATCACTGTCCCTCAGGGCCACATGGTGAGCAGTTAGATCACATTGTTTTGAAGAAAATGTGAAGAAAATTTCTGAAATTAAATACACTTTTTGTGTTACAATGAAAAATACTATGATTTTGTGTGTGTACAACTGTTCAAAGCTGTGTTTGCAAGTCATGTACTGGTTAGCATTTTTGAGTTATGCTCCAAATTGGCTAAAATTGTCACTACCGATACAGACACTATTGAAACATTTGGTAAAGTTTCAGTAGTGTTATGATTATTTTGCTAGTGACAAAATGTAATATTCAATTGTTTATTTTAATAAAATGAACATAATTAAGGTATAGGGTCATTCAAAGCCAAAGGATTTTAGTCTAAAGTCCAAGTCAGCAGACTACTCCTTATAGGACTCATATTCTTGTATTTTATTCACTTGTAAGTTCACTTATAACATTTGTGCAGTTTTATGTACTAAAAACAGTCACATTTTACATGACCATTTTCAGCCTCTTACTATTAACCTTTAGAATAAATCATGCTATCTGTATTACTGTGCAAACAGATGTATGTAAATGACTTCTGCTCTGATTGGCTGATCCGTATTGTGGCTCGTTCAAAACGCAGTTTGGGCTGAAGTTTGCAGGACAGTCTATTTTCGGTTGAACTGGAATGGTTAGGGGTGTTAACATAAAACAAACTTCAGCATTTCCTTTTGTTATGTGTGAATCCTTTAGAACGTTGCAGTGATATTTTTCCTTCCATCTTCTCCTCTAATTTCTCTGCTACAGATTGCCTAAAGTTACAACACTCTGCACCACTTCAGTGTAAATGGATGGGGCTAAACTACAGGAAGCTGGATAGGTGGTCATATGTAAATGTGACAAATCCAAGACCTCATTATAGGTGAAGGACTGCACTAAGATCTTTCAAAAAGGGTCCATGTTTTTCTTGAATTTTACTTTTTTCCTAGACTTTTTTGTTTATGGGTTTATGTAAATGGTCGTAATTCATTTTTACATGACACATGTCCAGTCCCTTAGAAATCACTAGGCTGCTGGGTTTACTGTGTCTGTAAGACTGATATGCATGCGAGCTCTGTTCTGATTGGCTGTCCTGTATTGTGCGTCATTCAGCAGGCAGTCAAGGCTGCTCTTATATTACTCCTTATGACTTCAGTGTGAATGGATTGAGCTAAGCTGCTGTGGGCTGATACGTAAATGCGTTGTTTTTGTGACATCACAACCACGACTAGTTCAAAATGGGCAACTTAGTTTTAGTATATGAACTGAACTAAGAATTGAATGGTACATTGTTTAAATTGAATGATGTTTACATAGTACAGAGTAAACTTTTATTTCAAAAAAGCAAAGGAAATTGGGTTGTTTACTTAATATGTGCCATTAAAATGAACTTTACTTGGGCTTTCACTTACACTGGAACATACAGTAGTGCCCAGTTTTCCTGCTCTTGATTGTGTCTCCTGTTTTTGTCACGAACGAGTGCTAATCAGCGAGGCAAATCAGGCCAGATTGGGCCGAGTTGGAGAGGAAATACGATTTTAATCAGCATGCAGCTCCCTGCACTCTCTCTCTCTCTCCCTCTCTCTCGCTTGCTCCTGTCTGTCTCATTCGCAGCACATTTAGAGATGGCGATGCCATGGAGCAATCAGCTAGACCTCTGCTGCATCCCACCGAGAAGGACGTGCTTTAATTACCACCAGCTAAGACAGGATGTCTCTCTCCCCTTCTCCCGCTCTCTCTCCTCGTGCTCAGAGAGAATGTAGACTAGGGGCCTCTGCATAATTACATGCAATA
The DNA here is from genome assembly GCA_023558415.1 of Piaractus mesopotamicus. Classification (NCBI taxonomy): domain Eukaryota; kingdom Metazoa; phylum Chordata; class Actinopteri; order Characiformes; family Serrasalmidae; genus Piaractus; species Piaractus mesopotamicus. The sequence goes on along the minus strand of JAILXH010183984.1, from coordinate 17,064 downwards.
ATGTGTCATTTTTATCCAACTTCTCTCTTTTACGTAAAGCAATGGCGAAAATTACACATCTTGTTAAAAACCCATTTTCCAGCTACATGCCTACATGTGCGATAGGGGAATATGTTCTGATGCTGCGCGTCGCCGTGTTCTGTAGGGGCATTCGGCTTTAATGAATAATTAGCAGTGTGTTTTAGCTGAGTCACCGTGCTGCAGGGCCTGCACTGGACTCTAATGGAGGTGTTGCCTCATATCGCCCATTGCAGATATGTCTCCAGTGAGCCAATTGTATAGTGGCCTGTGTGAGGCATAGCGGGTTTGTGTGACTATGTGTATGTGTGGTAAAAATAACAGCTCTCCCACTTCATGACTCATTCTGTGAGCCTGCCTGTCCGACACTCCTAAACAGTGTCTGGAAAGAAACCCTGGAGCCAGCTCCTTAATTTACAGGCTGATCATTTCTTACTGTCTGTGTGTGTGAGTGTCAGTCATGTATGTGTGTCTGCATGAGAGTTTTACTCATAATATGCCATTGAGTGAAATGCTCTCCTAGCTGGTTGCTGTGAGTGTGCTTCCTTACCAAATCTTCATGCGAGCTCTGTTACAAGCTGCTGTTACATAACTTAGAAGATGAAGGGTTTCTTCATAAGGACAATGGAAGGGCCAAATAAACTTGGCCTCATGCTCTGAATTAAGACTTTTTGAAAACAAAATCTGGGACTGAAAATTAAGATTTGGAAATGATGCTCAAACAAAGGTTGCTAACTGGTTCTAAGTCAGTAAGTCAGAGATCACCATTCATTTGTGTTCATTTCCAGTTTATGTTCCAGTCAAAACAGCCATTTTGCACAAATTATTTATTTTTAGGCAATATTTCTGAGGACATGACATATAAAATAGTCCACTATTATAAGGAAGGAGCAAAGTCAAAGGAAAACAAAGGTTTTCCAAAACTGGAGTTTAAGAAATGATTGAAAAATGTAGAGAAGATAAGACACCTAACAACCACGCAAGCCCTGGTAGACCAGCAAATCTCTCACCATCAGATAAACAGCACTTTAAGCGTTTTACTTTGAGAGAGAGGAGAAAATCAAGCTCCACTGTTGCCTTAAATATGAAAAAAGTCCACAGATGTTGAAGAATGGAAAGAAACACCTGTGGATTTCTTAGATCAGATTCAGAGTTTTTTGTGATAAGATAACTCACTGCTATGAGTCTGAAAGTAGGTGTAGCTGTCAACAAGCCATTACTGAGAAAACAAAATAGACAAAAAAGAAAAAAAATCAAACAAAGAAGCTGCTGGTGTTCATAGAACAATGGACAGACCACCCCAGAGTCCACTGAATGTTTTTGAGATTACTTTTATTGTGAGAGGCAGAAAATGCAACCAGCTTCTAAGACTGAACTTTAGAGGTGTGGAGAAACATTCCTACAGAGTCTCCTGAAAAGAATGGAAGTTGTACTAAAGGCAAAGTGTGGGCACAAATACTGAAAGAAGATATTGTATTTAGTTGCCAAAGCTTCTTTGTAATTTATGGTTACATATTTACTGTTTCCAGCTTTTTTCCTGACACTACAAAAGGAATAACTTGTGCAATTAGACTGGAAATGAAATATATGAATGGTGGTTTGTGACTTTTGCTCAGTAATGCATAACCATAACATCATGTGGACATTCTTTAAAATGAACTCTTGAATCTTGAGCCATGAAGTGTATATTTCTGCCTTTGAATCTACTGTGATCTAAAAGCATAATCACAGTAGATTCCAAAAATGTGATTTCTCAGTGCTGTAGTTGCATTCTGTTTAAGATGATCTAACACAGCCGAAAAACCATAGACGTTAATTTTGTTTTGTCACAAACTGTTTTCAGCAAGTAAAGCGATAATAAAGCAACGAGCCACTGAGGTCGTGGGTTACTGCTGTGGGTTACACGACGCGAAGTGCAGTGCCTAAAACTCCCTTCCCCGTGATAAAATCACAGTAGCCCACGACCTCGAGTGGCTTATTGCTTTTATAAAACGGCGGCCACCATAAAATATATTAAAATGCACAATGTGTTAGATAATTATTTAAATGATTATTAATAATAACCGACATAAATAAGTATTCCGCCGAGAAATGTAGTTCCTTTAGATTGCTAAGCAACCATGGCCCCCTGAATGAGGAGAAGAACGTTCGGCCAATCACTGTAAACTGCAGACATTTCATGATTTTTAAAGTTTTTTTTCGTATAACAGTGAACATATGATAACACAGCATTGTTTAATGCACAAACTCTCAGTCTATACGTACTTTTTGGTCATCAAGTTACCACCGCGAATCTTCGCCACTTTCTCACACTGGGGCTGAATCTCAAACGGCTCCCTGCTCCCTACATAGTGCACTACTTAGGAATTTAAAGTCTCCTGCACCCCAACAATGCAAAATATCGCTAAAAATGGTCATTTGGACATTCATACTCGACAAGCAGTTCACTATTTGACAGCAGAAGCTAGAATTTATAAACGTAACTAATGTTACACCGCACACTATTTAGCTAGCTAGTTAGCTGTTTAGGATTCAACCTGGGTTTGATGCTACTTCTGACCGAAACACGGACATTTGAAGCGTCTAAGCCATTCAGGTAACATTATTCTTTAGACTTAAATAATGCCGTTTTTCAGTGAATTATGTCGTGAGTACTTTAGCTAGTTAATTGAAGCCTGTGATATTAATGATGGAGTTGTTCAGGCTGTTTGCTATCCTAGCCCTTATCTATCTTAGCTAGCTGACCAGCCTAGTTCTCGTTACGAAAATAAGTTTTCAGACCCTCATTTTAAACAAAAACGGGTTCTTACTTCATCAGTACACTGGGTGCTCCGTGCGATTAGCATTAGAGTCAAAGATTAATTCATTAACAGCAGGAATACAGAGTTCAGGTGTTGTGAGGCGGCCATAGCCGTGGTATATCATGGATTTTACAATGGCATCGAACGCCAATCAGATTGTAGGACCAGAACTATCCGTTTAGCATGAATATACTTCACTCTTCAGCCAGTTCTATTACTCAGACTTTGAGGGGCATTTTTGCTTAAAACTAGCATTTAATATGTTATTTGTCATGCTATGTGATGTGTATATGTAGAGCAACATTGCATCACTCAGCCTCATCGGTTTGACAGAATTCACAAATTGTTTTTTTTCATTTTGTATTTTCAGGAAAGCACTGAAAAAAACCCAATAGAGCACTGTAGTCATGCGTCACTCTGTAGTCCTCGTTATGCCCATATTAGGAACTCCGGGTCTAAGCCCCATTTCTCTATGGCCAGAATGAACAGGGCTTTCGAAAAATCGCCTCTATCGCACCCTGTGTTAAATAAAAATGTTCAGAACCCGATACGTTTTTTCCTGTGAACATTTTTCTCCCGAATACCACTGGATCCTCTAAATTACGCGATCGTTTAATAGTCTTAATGCTAATATTGCTACGTGCGAGCTAAAGCTACAGGACAAAACGTATCGGGTTCTGAACATTTTTATTTAACACGGTGCGATAGAGGCGATTTTTCATTCTGGCCGGAGAAAAATGAAGCTTAGACCCTGAGTTCCTAATATGGGCATAAGAACATGGCGCCAAATACAAAATGACGACCCAACTACAGTGGTCTATTCCAACAGTTTGCCCTCAAGTATCCGCCCCAAGGGGCTAGTAATTTTTCAAACGTTCCTCCCACCTTTAAAATACATCATTAAAAGGAGGTTTTTCTAGTCGTTAAACTGGAAAATGTCACTCTAGAGACTTTTGCGGCACCACTGTGGGAGGTGAGTAGGCATGTTTACAACACATGTAGCCATGGTTACATTTTTCATTTTTGCTGAAGTGCCCCTTTAACAAATAAATAACAAGCCCTTAGACATAAGGTAAGATAAGGTAGGTTTTAAAATGGTCCTTCACACCTGCACATCTCGTTTCCAAAAATGGTTCTTTAATGAGTTGAACCATTGAAAGGTTCTTTAGTGGTTCTTCTATTTTATGCTCCACAGAGACCTTTCTGGCACCTGGTGAACAGCACTATGACCAAAATAAATGTACTGCTTATCCTGGGTGCAAGTAAATAATGCAGTAATTCATGCCTAGTACCCAGACTAAAGTAGATAAAAATGAATGTCATCTCCTTCATGGTACTTTCAGCTCTCTGAGGTCTTCTGGACAAATCAGTCACGCTCACTCCATCATACTCCTAGCCAGCTCAAATACCGTCTTTATTCTGGAAACACACTATTACAAAAACAACCCGTCTCTCCGCCGATAATCGCCAAATACTCGCTTGCTCCAATTTAGGCTCACTAATGTACTCTAGAGCCTTTTTCCTTCCGTCATGTGTGGAGTGCACCTAGGGGAGAGAAACCTGCAGAGCTGTGCAGAGCAGAGCTCATATAATCACCTGAGATTAGTAATTAGGAAAAATGCCCTGTCTCACAAAGAGGCCTTTTCTCATTCAAAGAGCAGGGCGATGATGATAGTGCTCTTTTCGCCTCCTCTCATTTACCCGTTTTCAAATTCACTAAACAACAGCACAGCAGCCTACTGCGCCTTCCACAAGCTCAGGTGGAGAGAGCTTCTCTCAGATAGGACTGAATCATCATCATCATCAGATGGTCGTGAAGAAGAATTGAGCTTTTAATGCACCTGCTGAGATGTCTAACTGGGTTACTGCACACACACACACACACACACACGCGCGGGCACATGCTTCCTGTTTGAACTGTTGCTGTGTGCTGCATGGCAATGTACTGTAGTTGCATGGTGTAGTAAGAACAGTCCCACCATGAATTCAGTAAAAGTGGTATGAACTGAGTGTGTGAGCTTGCTGGTTGGTGTACATTCTTAAAAAAGATGTTTTTTCAAGGGTTCTTTAGTAGAGACAATAGTCCTATATAGAACCATAAACATGCAAAGAACCATTTGCATTCTTAAAGTGTTCTTTGCATGAAATGGTTCTTCAGATTGATGGAGAATGTGTTGAATATGGTTCTGTATAGGGTTCAATTATTGTTAGGATGTCAAGCTTGTAACATTAAAAGAAACCTTTTTGGTGCTATCTAGAACCCTTTCTAACTTACTTTTTTCATCCTGCCATGATCTGCTCGTTCTGTTTACGGGTTTGGCTGCAATAATATTTATGAATGCAATACTGTGAAAAGTTACATTTAACAATTATGACACACCACGGACAGTATAACGTAACATTATTTTGCCAACATGTATGTGAATAAGCAGGCTAGCTTGCAAATTATGCAAAGTTAAGCTAACGTTATTAACATAAAATATTTTCCTGAGGTTGGCAGGTCTGCGTTAAATCAATTTACAATTTCAACTTTACATATCCACTTCAGCCTCTTTTTCAGAAGGTGAGATGCTGCTGACTGTTAGATTTGAGTACTACACATACACAACTGAACTCACAGGCGCCACCTTTTATGTAGTTCAGAGGGCAAATCAGATCAGCGTACTTTAATGTCGAAATACATAACTGCTACACAAAATAAATATAGGTTGGCAAGTCTGTATGTAGTTGTTAAAGGTGAATTCCACCAATTATTTAATTATTTCTGCATATTGAAATGGTAAAGATGTAAACAAAGTCATTTAGAGTAAGCTGATATGAAATGCTCTGCTCTAGAGAAACTTAGGAAGTCAGAATTGTCCCGCAGAGCGGAATTCCACTGAAAGCTAACTTACATAAAGTAACTATGGGAATATTTATGAATACGCTGCCTGATGTCTGACAATTTGTGCTAAAATAGTTTTGAGAAGGTTTTGTTGTAAAACATGTTTTTAAAAATCCTTTCACATAGAGGGTACATGCAAGACATTTTAAGGCAAAATAGTACCCAAAGAAATTGTTTTTCCAGATTTACCACTATTTTACCAACATCAACATTACATATAAAAACTCAGATAACAAGTGTAGGTTCATTGGCTACTTGGTAGACATTTCGCCCCCTGGTTCTTATCACCTCTACTGTAAGGAAATTTGAGTTAGTAGGTTTCTCTACCATGCACTATTTCATGCTTAATCACTCTGAATGACTTTGTTTACATCTCAGCAACTGATTTATGCCTTGTGAAACATTGGTGGAATTCCCCTTTAATCCATTAAACTGCGGTTATTATCATCGGAAAAGGTCAGGGCCAAAGGTTTATTACTCATTTCTAATACCTAGGAGTAACTCAGCCAGTTTGCATTGAAATCACTGTAGTTACTAAATGATAGGTGTTATTATGTAATAAGCAGGAGATTTTAAGGGGTTAACGAAATACTCCAATGTTTTTCTATCTGTCTCATCTGCAGCAAATGCTATAGTTACAATTGCAATCATGTACAATTACCACAGACAATAAATCTGACAGGTTTTTCTATATTTAGTA
>JAILXH010183968.1:0-14609 GCA_023558415.1 Piaractus mesopotamicus | reverse complement strand
TTTCATTTACTACACAAAACCACCAGTGAGCTGACACTTGTCTTTTATACGTAATGCTGATGATGATAAATAGTGAAAATTCTGACACAAAAATAAGAAAAAATGTTTTCTTTTGAACTGTTTTTCCTTACAACTGCCTACATGTACCTTCTTGCCATGAATAACTAGTTTAAAATACATTTTAGGTCAAAATCTTATCGCAACTCTGTCCTAAAACAGTGGAGCAGGCATCAGACAGTGTATTCATAACCATTTAATGTAATGACTTTCTGTAAGGGAGCTTAGAGGCATTAAAAGCTTTGGATGTCTGTCTCCTATCACCATCATCAGAATTGCAACCAAATTTTGAGTTGGTAAATTTCATACCAAACCCCACCGAATGACTTTGTTTAGATTCAAAGACTGAATTATGCAGAAATTAAAAAAAATAAGTGAAATTCCCCTTTAACTCTCAGCTATTTTGAAGGAATATAATTCCAAAACACATTATAGACCACTTACATTTTAAGAATTTTCTTTTTTCCATAATGTATGTTGTTGGGCGTGGGATTTATATACAGTCATATGCAAAAGTTTGAATGACATATTTTGTTGATTTTCTAAGTGAAAATAACTTAGTACATTCTTTTTGAGGGACACTTAATTATGGAATTTTCCAGCAAATTTTAGAGCACCATTTTTAATTTATTTTAATATTTATTTTTGTATTTTTTTGTATTTTTATACTTTTTGTATTTTTCTATTTAAAATATTTTAAATGCTTTATTTTTCCCCAATGTGTTAAATTCAACAAATAAAGAGTAATTGTGCATTATAATGTGCAGAGCTGCACTCTCTGTAGTGCGGTGGTCACCAACCCTGCTCCTGCAGAATTACTTTCTTAAAGACTTTAGCTTCTACCCTAATCAGCCCCATCTATAGCAGCTAAATTTTGCCTTCAGAAGTCTTAAATTAGCTGAAGGGGCTGTGTTAGATCTGGATCTGAGGTGAAATCTGGAAGAAGGTAGATGTCCAGGAGGAGGGTTGGTAGTCACTGCTAACTTATTTTCACTTAGAAAATCAATGAAACGTTGACGTTTTACTGGGGGCACCAAAATGTCTGCATATGGCCTCTCAAGAAATATCTATGCTATATTATGATTAATACCATTATTATTAGAAAAATAAATATGCATTTACCATCACACATCATCTGTGCTTTAAAAAAAAAAAAAGTTAATTGTTACAAATGGATGTACAACGTTTTGCATTGAAATTAATCCATTTATTTTTGCCCCTTTTCTGGCCCCCAGTTTATTTTGCTTTTAGTATTTTAGGTATTAATAGTATTTGTTTCTATCTATAAATGAATATATGCACGTTTAAACACATATCTCTTTAACTTACTTGATTTTCCTCCAGTTTAAGCTTGGAGTTCTGGACGCTTGCCTCTTTCTTTTGGATTTTGGCAGAGTGCCGCTCCAGTTCAGAGGAAATGCTGTAAAACTGATTCGGCAGGCCTCAGGAATGGTACTATGTGTATTCTTGCTCATACAAGAAAAAAATATGTAGTTTTCTTGAACATATACGGCAGAAATAACAGTTTAGGTCTGACAGTTATAAAAGGCTGACATACTGAACAACAAAATGGTGCTTGCTGTTTACCACTGTGCACCTTGTATTCTCAGATTAACTCCCAGGATGATGACGGTGTTCTGGTGGGTAACTGGGGTGAAAACTTTTCCCTCGGTACTGCGCCATCAGCCTGGACAGGCAGTGCAGAGATCCTGCTCAGTTACGCCTCTAAGGGCGGTGTGCCTGTGAAGTTTGCTCAGTGCTGGGTGTACGCTGGCACATTTAACACCTGTGAGTATGGCACAGAGAGATGATCATATTTTATGTATTATAGTTAATAATGTGCACAGGTCTCTAAGACATCAGTGTTATCTTGTCATTTAAAACTGACTTGACTGAGCATTGAGCTGTTCCATGCAGCACTGAAAATGATTCAGATCTAGAGCTGTTCTGTTATGGAGATGCACTAAGAAATGTCACTCATATTAAGATGGTCCTGAAGAGATTATCTATCCTCTGGAGATCTACTTTTCTGCAGAGTTAAGGTCCAGCTTGCATCACACATGTCCTTACCTAACATTACTGTATCTGATCAAGCCAATCAAGAACTTCTGAAGAGGTTAATTAGCTGGTGTGGCAGATTGTGGGTGGAACCTGACTCTTCAGGAGGGTAGATCTCCAGGACCAGCGTTGGTGACCACTGCTTTATAATAGCACGGCCCCATATACAGCAAAGTATGCATTAGCTAATCGTTTGTAAATGTTAGTTAATAATTAACATATTCCCCTATATATATATATATATATATATATATATATATATAGCTGCTGTCGGAAGAAAACCTCATATCTCCATTTTTGTAGTTTTTCAGTTTTTGATTTGAAAATGTTGCCCTTTACGTTGTGTGTAAATTTAATGAAGAATGGAGTAAAAATGGTTCCATTGACTTACAGTAGAAGTAAAATATGTTTTTTCCTTTTCCTGTAAAGTTACCATTTTGGAGATAAGGTTTTGTTCCGACAACAGCGATATACTGAGTAAATGCAGAATATTTCAAGCTATATAATTTGAGTTTTGAGAAATTAAATAACTATATTATTATTACAAACTATAATTAATGGTTTGGTTTCTACAATTTAAAATAATTACAGATAATTTTAATGCCATTAGGTAAATGTTAATAATTCAAACAGTACCATTAATTGATGCACGTTTTTCTGTCAGAACAAAACCTTGTACCTCAACTTTTTTTTACATTTTTCATTTCTTGAAATAATGGAAAATACTAACTGCCTTACATCGTGTAATATTCCTAATATGAAAAATTTAGCAAATAAAAAGTAATAGTGCATTAAAATGTGCAGAAGTGCATCCTATGTAGAGGACGTGTTAATTTATTTTCACTCAGACCAGTAGTGCCCAAACCTTTTCGTACAACTGCATACTTTAGCAAATATCAAACACAAACAGCCAAAGTGCTACAGTGTATTTACCTTCCACTGCAGTCCTCCGCTGCCTTGGGCTGCCTGCGAGGATCATCACCAACTTCTGCTCTGCTCATGACAACATGGGTGACCTGAAGACTGATATTGTGCTGGATGAGGATGGGAGAATGGACACGAACAACACAACAGACTCTATCTGGTGAGATAACTTGATGTGTGGCCAATATCTTCTCAAAAGCAGAACGCAGTCACACAATAACTCATAGCTACTCAGGTTTGCTTCGAGAAGTCGCTGCAAACTTGAGGGACCCGTTTGTTACTGGAACCGCTTTGTGTTCTTGTCCATGTTCATTTTCACTGCTGTTCTAGCAACACTGCTACAGCAGCAGTGCTAGCAAACATACCTAAACTTGGCCACTGTATTTATGTTGTAGGATGTTCAAGAAATTTGTGTTTAGTTTTGCTATCAGCTCTACTGCATTTGCTCTCTTGGTTTGTTTGCTGGGGACTCTTATTCTGAGGGGTGGAGTTAGCCTGCTTGATGGACATGAAGAGTGTGGGCATGCCAGAGATTCTCTCGCCACTCCTGGGGGGAGGGCCTCGGTCTGAGCTCATGCTTGAGTTAACTGTTAGCCCAAAGCCCCGTTTATGTACGGCGAAGCTGTCTATAAAGCACGTTGCATCGTGCATAAGCTGTTTGTCCTTCTTTCCTAGAGGTAAATGCTACAATATTCATAAAACATAATAAAAATGGTTATATATTACTTTTACATTTATTCAATTAGTACATTATCCAGAGCAACTTACAATTGCTTCAACAGTAGAACACTGCAAAAATGATATTTTGGCATGTGAAATCATCTTAAAACTAGGTAATATATCTACCATTTCTCATAAAGAGATTGCTGTAAGAATTTTAGATAAAACTTTAGTGAAAATTGGCATTCGTTAAGTCGCACAATGCCTATATAAGCCTTTCACTGATATAACATTAAACCTATACAAATATTCTTAAAGGCTTATTCAAATAAGTGTCAGATATTTTCTGAGACAAAATCACACCAAAATTGACAAAAGCAGCCTTTGTTGGAATAAACCTTTCTAAATGTTTATGTAGGTTTATGTTAGATGACATTAAAGGCGTTCGTAGGTGTCCTGTAGCTTTACAAACCACACAGTAAAGTGATACCATACATTATAACATTATTCAACCCATTTATAGACATTTTCTCTTTTTTAAGTGACTTGATCCAGTTTACCTAAGCAGAAATGTTAGCTCATTTGAAGCTTCTTGAAAGAAGTAAAATAAACTGCTGATGATAATTTCACTAGATTAAATTATTTTCAACAAATAAACATCTGGAAATAGGTGGAGTAATCTTATAACATTTTATAGTAATATCCTAATGAAAAATCTGACAACATTTGAGATTATTTTACTTGCCAAGATATCATTTTTGCAGTGGTCGTGTGACACAATGTACCCAGAGAATCTATAAAAATGTATGACCTAAAAGACAAGCGCTCCATCGTAGCTTGATCTAGTTTAATAATTAAATACAAATATATGAGGACAAATTAAACACATTAAGTCAATATATACCATTGCAGAGTGTTTGTCTTTGCAGGAACTTTCACTGCTGGAATGAGGTGTTTTTGAAGAGGCCTGATTTACCTCCAATTTATTCAGGCTGGCAAGTGGTGGATTCTACTCCTCAGGAGACCAGTGATGGTATAAATTCACATGTTTTCAGTCACTCTGAGCCATGTAGAGCAACACATTTGAAATGGAGCAAAACAAATTAAAACACTGTATTAAGATGCAATATATTTGGCTAAATAATTTGAAAAGCAGCATAAATAATTATTGTCCATAAAGTTGTGTTAGTGTAATATCAACGTGCATATTTTATTGACCTTAGGCTCATGTGCGGCTGCTTTGCCCCCATTCTACTGACAATGCTTTTCTATGGAGATTATACAGGTTGCGTGTGCACAGTTGAACACCTGTGTCAGCAAGGGTGAACCTTACAGAATTCTCTAATTAAAGGGGGTGTCTGGATATTTTTGGACATTTAGTGTATGTCACACAAATGAGAAGAAGCTAAAAATCCCCAAATACTGAAAAAGTGCAAACAAAAACATAATTTAATGGTTGTTTCCTATAACATCAAGATAGAACTCTTGGTTGACTGTTCGTATTTGTTGCAGGTTATTACCGCTGCGGTCCTGCATCTGTCAAAGCCATCAAAGAGGGAATGCTGGGCTATCAGTTTGATGCACCCTTCCTGTTTGCTGAGGTAAACCAGATATTAGCTGTCTTTGCAGCTTCTATACACTCTGCAGCTCATATAACTCAAATCATTGTTGTTCTTATACACAAGCCATTGTATGAATTTCAACTGTGCCACACATTTTCATTCAATCAAATAGAGTCAGTATACATAGGGTTTGTTACCTCAACCTGAAGTTCAACTGTAGATGGAACAAAATTCAAACATTTCAGTGCTATTTATTTAAGGTTAACTGGAATTCTCTTTGGATCAAATTAAAGAGTTCCCATTAATTTCATGCACTTTCTTTCATTTATGTCCGTTTTGCTGAAACTGGCTATTTAAGACAGTGCAATTAGTTTATTTAATGTCAACATATTTTCAGTTTGTAAGTCAAACACCTCCGTTGGCAAATTTTTTTTTTAAGTGTATAAGTTTTTGAATGCATCTCTAAGACACAGTGTATCCGTGCTGAAGAGCTGTTTAGCGTGATAAAACACTAATCCTGTACAAAACTCATGTTCTTCAAACCAGGTTAATAGTGATGTGGTCTTCCATAAACGAGACAAGTACGGAAACATGACAACTGTCTCTTCAAACACCACCTATGTGGGACAGCTCATTGTGACCAAAGGTATTGGTTCCAATATGGCTGAGGACATAACAGAAAATTACAAATATCCTGAGGGTAAGTAAATGCCAATCACTGTTTTAACGCTGTTCAGCAGCTTTGACCTCCAGTGAGTAAAAGCCTTAAGCTCCATACACAGCAGAGCTTGTAAAAAATCAAGTTTGCTGGATATTAGTTGTTTTTCAAGAGCACCATCTGCTGGTCTCTATTTCTTGTTATATTCTGCCCAGTATAACAATAATTTTAAACTTTTTTATTTTTAAACTTATTCAAAATGTAAACATTATTCATAGAGCACAAATAGAGAATAAGCAATAGAGCAGAGACATTTAAAGTTTTTCTGCCTCAGTCTGGAATAGAAAAGGCCAAACTTCAGCAATATTTCTTAAACGATCAAATGCAACCTTAATAATATTTTTAAAATCAGTGACATAACGGAAGTCAGAGTCGAAATTTACACCCAGGTTTCATACCACAGATTTGACATATGATACAAAAGGGTTTCATTTTTCTCTAATCAGTTTTTTTTAGATTTAGCACCAACATCCTGTATCTTAATTTTGTGACATCCACTGAAAAATATACAACCCATTAGCCTGTCAATAGTGCCATGACATTCAGATGGAATGCAAATATATAATTGAGTACAAATTTATCTCATGTTCCCATTACATTGTTTAGAGGTAGCATGTGCAATGAGAACAGCAGAGATCCTAAAATGGAGCCTTGTGGAACTCCAAAGGAAACACAAAAGGAAATTTGAAATGAACAATTTCCTAACACAACAAGAAACTTCCTGTTAGTCAAATATAACTGAAATCTTTCTATAGCTGTGTCTGAGAGGCCTACTTAGTTTTCAACTCAATGGATCAGGAACACACTAACCTGTTAATTAACTGGTGATTTGGGAAATCACTAATCTGTGCTGGAATCAGGTTCTTCAGGACTAAAATTGATCACCCCTTGCTCTATCCCTATCCCATCAACAGAAATGTTACATCGTATTTTTTTTAAACCGACTACTACAAATTTCTGCCTTGCAAATGATGTGCTTTTAGAAAAGACTCTTTCAACGGATCAATGAAAGTTTAAGATGAAAGAGATCACTTTTCTGAAAACTAAATCACCAGAGTTTATTATTCAAAGTTGGCTTCAGGAAAGGTGACAGGTCCCACACCGCTAACCATTTTCTTAGGGTGTGCATTTAAAGTCTAATCAAATATTATATTAATTCAAGCAGTTTAGCTAATTTGGCTTCTTTTGAGAGCCATTTGCCACCTTCAGCAGCCCAAAAAACTCTACATTTGGTGTTGTCATCTCTCCACATTTTTCCAGTGAGCACTGCATGAGAAATTGTATCACAGTGATTAACTTTGTGGCAAAGCAGCACTATCAGATGCCACAGGCTGCTCTGAAAGCAGATAGCTCTTTCATGGGGAAGCTAATTTTGGAGTCGGATCTACTCACCCCTTTATTTGTAAGCAGATCTGAGTGAGCCCAAACAGATAGTTTGATGGGAATGAAATCAATCATTCAGTCATTTTTTTCTGCTGCTTGTGTTTCATGTCTTACGCCCCACTCTGTATGAATTAGCCAGCAGAGTAATTTTTCATTTATTTTAAATGTGTTGCTCTAAAACATTCACAGAAATCAGTGATATTTCATCTGAGAAGTGGATAACCCACTTCTTTTTGAGAATTGTGGAGCTCACTGTTTTAACTTGTTAGCTAAACGCATCTATTTCTGCCTTCATATTTATTTGTTAGTGACATTTTGCAAGGCCATTGTCGCAGCATAGAACTTCTTTTACACAGTGATGGGAAACAAGGTAGTATATAGAAAACTCCAATTCCATACGCTGATCCATTTTACTATGGCCACTGTGGACTTGCAGATATACTCTGAGGCAGGCCTCGTTCTACAGGGGTGTATAAGAATTTTGACACCCTCAGTTGAGCCTTGGGGAGCACGCATTTAGACAGCCTAACAATACTTCACATAAGAATGCGACTGAAGATGTTTTAAGCTATGCAGATGGGGTTTTGCGCGTAGTTGTGTACAAATATATGTCACGAAGCATTTCATAATGCAACGCAAGCACAAGCTGCATTCCAGGCTTTACAACAAGGGGCACTATGACGACAGCCAAGTCTGTCCAAGTGGTCTTGTACCGCCAACATGCTTTCTCAACTGCCATAGCAGATGAGCAGTTGAGTCTCAGGCAAAGATGGCTTACATAAACATAAAAAATATGATACATTATCGCCTTTTCATTGCATTAGAAGAGGTAAAGCAAGGACCGAGTGTTTGCAATGCATTGGCTGGGCCCTGTCATTCATGTTTGTGTAGAACAGATCTAGTAGTGTAGTATGAAGACTAATTAATTTACATTGCACGTTTACTCCTGACAAAGCCAGGATCATGTGATCTCTGCAAACAGTGTATTTTAATGCAGTTAGCATTGTCATTAGCAAACTGGATACAAGAAACTGGATTGTTAATGTCAGGGCCAGTGTAAGCTTACTATCATGGAACGAACAGATCCCAGTTTCTCGAGATTGTCTTAACTGGTAGAGAGACTGTTAACTGTGATACTTGCTCTACCATTTAAGAATCGTCTTTGTGCTAAGACATTTTTAGGAAACCCAGCCCAGATTATTTGAATATCCCAAAGAGAAAACATTTAAACAGTGTGTTATTAATACAAAGCACCATTATGCCACAGCACTGCTGGTGTTTTTTACTCGTAATCTCCACAAATTAGCAATTAAAGTATGTGCTTATAGTGCGTACCCCCATTTTTTGATGAAGTGCCCCTTGTGATTTCGTTCTAGAACTAAGCCTGCTCTGAGGGCAGATTTTAATGAGTTAAAGGGGTGCAGGAACTCTGTTAGACAGCAAGACAGGCTTTATTTTTTCATTTAAAATTGAATTGGATGTTAACTGTCAGCTGTTTTTAATGCCTAAAATGAATGTAAATTATTATAATTATTATTATTATTATTATTATTATTACTATTTATCTGTACAAATATTGATTAGTTAGACTCAACCCTAACTCCGCCCCTGCCCCCTCCCTCATCGTTTCAGCTGTAGATTTTTTATTATGAACACTAGAGTCAATCAAATGAGAATTTCCAGACCAAACCACGTGCAATAGGGGATTTAAATGGAGGACTTAAACCGAGATATAATGGAGTGCACTGGAGTGGATTTTGGGTTGTGTCTCAAACTGGATTACTGGCTAAGACTTTTCTGCAGCTGAGAGAAATCATGCTGACTAGAGAGGGTGATGATCACATACAATGTCTGTATGTTCTGTGCAACTGTGCTGAGATTGTGATGGCTAGAAGTCAGCTGGGCTTATGAGAGTTAAATAATAATAAAATAACTGTCTTTGTCAGTTAACATTCGTCATGAGGAACTGGTGGGTATGAAGCCAGAGAGGTAGCTCAGCTTTTATGCCCCCCCCATTTCTCACATGAATACCCTTGATGCCCCTAACCTGCAGGCAGTCCTGAAGATCAGCTCGCCATGAAACAGGCAGAATCTCGGGGCATGAACAGATACCAACCTTCACTGCCGGCCGCTGATGTCCAGCTGCAGCTCTGGGCCAACCAAATCAACCAGGGCAAGGACATCAAAATTACCATATATGTCAACAACCTGAGCAAGGAGCAGCGGACTGTCCAACTCGGCCTGACCTGCAAAGTGGACTATTACACCGGGGCCACAAGGTCCATCTTCAAGACCTTCACCAAAACCTTGAATCTGCTGCCCTCTCAGGGTGAGTCAGATATACAAATGTTACAGTATCAGATTTCTGATGGTCCATACCAGTGAATGTATATGGTTCTCCAGACCTACAATTTATGAATAAACAAATGTATCATACATACATAAGTAGCTTTGATCTACCAGGTCTCAATTTTTTTAAACTTACTTCCCACCTTTTTCATGCAAATGAATTAAGGATTATCTAATCTGCTTAGAAATATCTTCTGAAAAATATTTCCAGAGGGTGTCTGACTGTCGCACTGTACTGTATGTCATTTTTGATGATGATCTATGTGTCTATGTGTTGTCCAGCCAAGCAGGAGGCCTTCACCGTGGCAGGTGTGGAGTACAATGCCTTGGTCGAAGGCAAGCCTTTCTTGTCCTTTGTTGCGTACGGATTAATTGAGAACACAGGCATGTCCGTCACCGCAATGTCCGTGCTTCATCTGGATGCCCCTCCGCTTTCCATTGAGGTATATGACTGTCTCTTCATTTGTGCAGTGCATTCCTTACACCCTGTTGATTGTATGGTTCACCTTTGCAACAGTTAATGCTAAGTAGTTAACAAGTGGCAAAGTTCTTTTGTCCTAATGTGAGGTTTTTATTTCACTCTTTGCTATATTTTGAATGTTTTGGACTATAGGGTTTTTGTTTGGGATAATACTAAACCATGATAAACTCACGTCCAATGATGGGAGCCCACTTCCCTGCGTGGCTTTACATCGTCGTTTTCCGAAGAAAAACATGCATCTCCAAAATAATAACTTTACAAGAGGAAGCAAAAATGTCCATAACTTTTAATGCAAGTCAATGCAAAAAGAGTTCATCATGAAATTTTCACACATTGCTGCCATGTTCAAATGATGCAGAAAAATAAAAATCAACACAAATGAACATTTTTACATTTTTACAAAATTACATTTTTGTTTTTTTGTTTGTTAGATGGCAACAATATGTTCTCTGCTCTAATAAAACTAATTCAGTTCAACACATGTGGAGTTTAAAATGATAATTCTGCCAAAAATCAAATTTAGACAATTTCACCCTGGAGGCAAATGTTGTTAATCAACCTTTGCTTCTTCAGTTTTAGCATGTGAACAAATGCTAATGTACCTAACAGGTAATGAATGCTTATGGGCAGCAGTTAGCACTGTCAGAACGTATGCCTAAATCATTGCACTTGCTTCAAACTATGTTGAGTCACTCTCAAACAAATAATGGTTCTAATATGCTTTTTGACACTGTAAGACAAAAGCATGTCACATAGCTAAAACAGTAGAATTAGATAGATAGATAGATAGATAGATAGATAGATAGATAGATAGATAGAAAGATTCTAACCCATATGCACTTTCTCTGTGTGATTATGTACTATCAGGTGAGTGGAGCCTCTCAGGTCGGAGCGGACCTTTACGTCACAGTGAAATTCACCAACACTGTTGGCTATGATCTGAACGACGTGAACTTACGGATGGAAGGATCAGGCCTCATGCCTCTGAAAACTAAAAAATACAGGTAACTCACTGACAGATGGAAAACACAATTAGGCCACCCTGATCAGCCTGTTAGGACCAGATACAGGGGTACCAATTTACGCTAACGAGTGGAGGGGATCAATGTTGGGGAGTAGCCTACATAGAGCAATTCAAATGTGAAATGTTTAAGAGTAAAATACATTTATCATATTCACTTCTCTGAATTTGCACCAGTGACCACATATAACAAAGCATTTGTTTGAATGTGCTTTATCATGAATGTGAATGCTAGAAGGGTCTCTGCAGGCCCCTACAAACCTGAATGTTCCCTTTGTTGGTTTGCAGTAACTAAGCAGGTTTATACTGCCGAAAATAATATCACATGAAAATAATTGTGACTGTGCTATCTTTGGGAATAAAACCCTAGCCCACACATTTTACCCCTTTGTTGTGATGTCGACGCTCATTAACACTCAAATCACTCAGGTTTTTAAGGCACCTTTAGGTCAGAAAAATTTTATATTAACAATAGTTTGGGAAAGAAAACTGTTTTTATTGCTTGTCTTTTATTGCTTAGGCAAAATCTGTTCTTTACACCAAAGTAGGTACTTTGACATTGATATACTCAAAGGACAGTTTCACACATAACCTTTGCAGGTATTTTTTTCTCACTGAATTAAACAGTAACAGTAAAAATAACTTACAAATAACTTACTATTACTTAGAAAATTTCAAAAGAAAGCAAACCTTTCTGTACAACTTTAGTATTATATGCTGTGATTAGATCTCTTGACTCATTGTGTCCAGGCAGTCATGTTGACATTTAGAAAAATTCTTTAAAGGCAGCAAAAGTCGTTTGATCCGTTTGAAAGTCGTTTGTTCGTTGACGTTCCGTATAAGCAGTAGCGCATGTGTGCTTACAGAGGTGCTAAACTGACTTGGTGAGACTTCATCCATTTTTGATTCTACAGATTTACTACTAATTTCATTCATACTGCTGCATCCTGTAGTTTACATGTGCAAATAGTCTTTACTAATAACTGTTATTGTTAATAATACTTGAGTTAGAATAACTTGATGTTTACTTTTTCTTGTAGTCGGATCACTCCAGGTTCTTCAGTGAAGTGGATCGAGTCGTTCACCCCTCAGTTGCCTGGGAAAAAGAAGCTGGTGGCCTGCCTGGACTGCACTGCTATGAGAGACGTGTGTGGCCAGCTGGACATCAATATAAATCCTTAAAATGCAGGAACTAACTAAGCAAACAGTGTAGGAGAGAAAGAGAGAGAGAGAGAGAGAGAGAGAGAGAGAGAGAGCAAGTGAGCGAAAGAGAGATCTTTACCAAATGCTTTTCCTTCTTTTTGCTTTGCTAATGTGATTTTAAAGTACAAATCCCACTTCTGAAAAAAATGTAAAATGCAATAATAACAAGAATCTGTGATTTGCTAATCCTCTTGAACCTTTATTTAGCTAACAAAAGTGCAAAGAAAAGATTTCCAATGTTTTCACTGACCAACTTAACTGTATTTTGTATTGTGTCTGCAACACGCAGAGGCATGTCTACAATTGTGTTACAACACCTTCCCTTTTTAATTAGACTTTTTTAATGGTTTGGGAACTGAGCATACTGACTGTTGCAGCTTCGCGAGTGGACTTTTTGTCCATTGTTGCTCAATACAAGACTTCATCTGTTCAACCGTCATAGCACACTTTTCCTCTCTTTCAGTCACCTGGAATGATCTTGTGCCCAGAGAACTCAGCAGTGTTTCTGCATAGAATTGATGTGTGGCTTTGTCAATATTTACAAAATACAATCAACTTGGTCAACTAAAACAGTACAAGTTTTTTTTTTTTTTTTTGCACTTTTGTCAGTTAAATAAAGATTCAAAAGAATTAGTAAATCACAGATACTTTCTTTTTTATTGCATTTTACAAAATGTCCTTTTCTGGAAAATGTGGTTTGTATTTTAAGCCCTACATTTCTGTCTTCTGATTCAATCAAAATCAATGTCATAATTTTTTTCCCAAAAATTGCCATGTGATATTTTCAAGGTGCCTTAGCATTTTGCATAATTTGCTTGACAATTTTTCAGATGATATAACATCCCATTTACTGATATATATTTTCTTGAGGACTAAAGTGTATTTAATACTCCTCCATCTATAACTGATTTTCTTTACAGTAGTGCTGTTGCGCTGATGTTTCTATTAACAATACTAACAATAAATATCATTCATGAAGCATATCTGGACTACTGTCATTAATGTGAACACACAATCACATGCCACATACCAGCTGATAACCCAAAATAGGTTCCAATATCAGGGCATTATTGCTGTTCTCTTTACATATTGCTGTTTCTATGTAACCTTGTCTAGAATATTAGAAATAACTACAAAGACTTTTAAAAATATATATTATAAATAGGTAGAATTAACCCCTTAAAAGACTAGCAGGTTCAAAACTTTAATAAAAACTAATATAATTAGTCACCTCCATTCTGACTCTCGATACCATATAGACAGTGTTTCTAGAAAATCCTGCCTTCTGTTTGAGTCTTTAGGCTTCTTAATAGTTTGTTAATAGCTTGTTCATTATTCCTTTGTCCACATAACTATTGAATATTAAGCTTTAGGATGTTATAAGTCTGGGATTTTAACGAGTTACAGATTAAGTATACCTACAGCTCATAACCACCACCCCACCCTCCTCCTGTTTGGTGATCACCTGGCGAGGTGGAGGGTTCACAAACAGAGGAAACAGAATATAAGAAACAGAGAAGGAAGACAGTCATGCTGAAATCAGAACATTTCCCAAACTTTTTTGTTAGTACTAAAGTAACTAAATTGTTAGTTGCCCTTCATTTGTCCTTGACTGGGTAAATGGCATGCTGATGACCACCAGCCTCTGTATATGCACTGACTGATCCAGACTCGGCTGGTTTGCTGCTGTCTTGTTTTCTTTCAAGGGTTAAATTAATATTTCTTAGAAAAAATAAAATAGATTTCAGCTAAATTTTCATCTCCCTTCTGCTGTTCATTGTTGTGGACATTGTTTGTTAGCTCTGTTTTTCTTTAGCATCCGTTTTTCTTTCTTAGCTTTTCTCTCACTAAATGTCAATGTCTCTCTTGCTCAGTATCTCTCTCTTTTTCAGTCTGTCTTTCTCTCTTTCCATCTATCTATCTATCTATCTATCTATTTCACTGTCTCTTACTCTCTTGCTCTGCCCTTCTCGCTCTCTCCCCCTATCTCTCTATCTCACTCTCACACTCTGTCTTTCTCTCTTTTTCTTTCTGTCTCACTTTATCTTTCTTTCTTGCTGTCTCTCTCTCTTTTTCTCTCTCTCTGTCTACCCATCTTTTTTCTCCCTCTCTGTCTTAGTCTGTCTTTATCTCACTCTATCAATCTTGTATCTATCTATCTATCTATCTATCTATCTATCTATCTATCTATCT
>JAILXH010183841.1:56927-67116 GCA_023558415.1 Piaractus mesopotamicus | reverse complement strand
TATATATATATATATATATATATATACACACACACACATATATACACACACACACACACACACACATAATATCGCTGTTGTCGGAAGAAATCATCGTAACTCCATTTTTGTCATTTTTCAGTTTTTGACATAATTTGAGAATGCCTGTTGCGCATTGCACATTTACATTGTGTTTACATTTCATGATGAGTGGACCGAAAGAAACCGAAAGAAAACCCATACATAGAATTTGATAACTACCCACGTTATTATTACAGCATTTAAGGGGGAAAAAAAGGAGGGGCATTACTACCTTGTTTATTGTTCTGTTAAGTGTTCGTGTTTGTCTGTCCTCTTATGTCCAGTTTGTCCATTGTTGAGTATTATTATTATTATTATTAGGGGCCCAAGCACAAAGTGTTGGAACCCTATTGTAATTGTTAGGATTTTTTTTTTCTTCTTCTTCTTCTTCTTCTTTTTCTGCCCTAAAACGAATCGTGTCGCACAGACATGAAACTTGGTCAATAGGTAGTAGTCCCTCCCGCTACTCAGGCACTCGAGCTCAGCCCAATCGGCCATATTGTGGCACTATAGCAAAGCTTCGTACATTTAAGGCCGGTGATTCTGTACCGTGTCATAGAAACACAATTCTTTCTTCTCCTGATTAGATATGTCATGGCCAACAAAACAGCTATTTTGCCCATATTATAATCTCTATAGATTTTAAGGTAATTTGCATATTATGCAAAATCACACAAATATTTGAGCGCAAACTAGTCCCTGAGTTTTCGCACAATCTGTACAAATCTGTTATCAATGGAATCCTAAGAAGCTGAACTTCAATAATTATCAAAAATGTGGGAATTTCATCACTGTATTGTCTAGGCCCCACCCGAAAATGTGGGTGGAGCTCAAATTTCACAAATCATGCATACACAGCTGTAACTCAGAAAAGCATTGACCAATTGTTACGAAACTTCATAGGCATGTATGTTATGGCAGTCGTAAACGATCCTCAGAGTTAGATTGGAACTGCATCGTTAGGTGGCGCTTTAACAAGCAAAAAAAAGTGTTACCCAACCAAAGGTTGTCCAATTGACATGAAAATGTGCTGTCCTGGATCAGGATCTATGACACTGATGTCATATTCGGAAAAACATGGCCTTCATCGGCCAATCAGATTTCAGCAGGTATTTGACAGCCTTAAAATTGGCCAGTCACAATGAAACTTGATACGTATCTATTGGTATCACTCTCTACTACCTTTGAGGCATGACAGGTATTGGCCACTGGCGGGCGCTGCTCATGTTTTAAAACACTAAAATGAGTAAAAGTCTTATATCGTACAGGTTATAAATATGCAGTTAGTGTCAAATAATGCTCTAAAGTCAACCGGGCAATTTTGCAATTGAAAGTCATTTGCTAATTATTACCATTTTTCTACAAATGCACATTGTTCGAATTTGACCTGTATTGAACTAGTCCTACAATTTACATCTTATCATTTCAAATCTGGTCATCAACCAAAGACTTGAGTCTGAAAGTAAATATTTATCAAAAAAATGTTGCGGACGCATTGTATAATTTTTGTGATGATTGGCCAATTCTAAGCCCTCCAAATGCCTGTTGAAAGCTTATTTGCCAATGGGGACAATATTTGTCCAATGATTCAGTTGTCCTTAAAAGATCATGTAAATATTTGGCCATAGATACAGCATGCAAAGTGTCAGCTCAATTGGCCTAGCAGTTGCTGAGAAACAGATTTTTGGTTGTTGTAGCACCTCCTATTGAGTAATTGGTATCAACCTTGGTGGGCTTCCACCGAATCATGTGGGGTACAGGACTGATAAGTTTGATGAGAATTGGCAAATCAGTCTCGATCTGTAGCCATTTATGTGAATTAAGTCAAACCCAGAGGGGCTTACTTGGCACGTGGTAGCCATATTGTTTATAAATATTCAATTTTTTTTTGATAATTCTTGACCACCAGATTCTCCTGAACAATTTGAGACCAATATTGTGTTGATACCTTGAAAAACCTCAGACTAGTAGAAAAATGTAGATGTCACATATTATGCCAATTATGATAGAAAATTTGGGGGCAGAGCTAAATACATGCAGCGGAGCATTTATGTAGAATAAAGCAAGGATTATATAGAAGCAAGAATTTTGAGCGTAGCCCCCACGGTTCAGGAAACATGGGCAAAAAGGTAAAATGTTGCTCCATAGTGCCACCATCAGGCCAACTGGGGTCATTTCAGTTGCCTGAGTAGTGGGGGGAATTCTACACCTACGTTTGGATGACTTACGGTGTCTTCTCCACAAACTGTTTTAGGGCAGAAAAAGAAGAAGAAGAAGAAAAATCCTAGCAAAAGCAATAGGGTTCCATGCACCTAAAGGTGCTTGGGACCCCTAAATATAGCCGCATGCGGCAATGAGCAAGTCCAAGAATGCATAAGCACAAGAAGCTCTCTCAGAAATCTGAGTTCATCAACAGGCCTTCATTTGTCGTGAACAATGAGCAGGGGGGCTTTAAACCTAATGTATGTTTACATTTCAATTTACTAATCTACAAAGGTTTGTAGAAATACATGAGTAATGGTAAAATGTCTGTCTTTGTTGCGCTTGCAAAGTATTTTGTTTCTCCATGTTAAAGGCTTGATAAGCATGACAAACAGACCCAATGGACTCATAAGGGTCCTTTTAGCATAAAGGACCTCAGTGAAAGTAGGTCATAATTGGCCCAAAGGTCTCCACATGTTATGAAAATTGATCAGGGACCTTCATCAAAGATGTTCACCAAGTTTTGTTCAGATTGACCTTTTGACCTTGGTATAATAAGCTGTAGTCTTTAAATGAAAACTTCAAAATACCAGAGAAGGAGTCCAATTTATGACATAACATGTAATTACAAATTATTCAGATCAGTGAACTGAATCAAAGGACACCTCTTATTTATCTGTAGACTTTGCAGTATCATTGTAATAACATTTTTAAAGATTCTAGCTGTTTTTGAGTGCTAAATCGCCCCCTATTGGCCAATCAGAGTCTCAATTTATAGATATCTTTACAATTTTGAGATGATCGGACCAATGACTGATGAGCTATAGCAATTTAAGCTAGTAAAGCCATGGCCGCAATGATTAAGTGCTGGAGGGAGACCACAATGAGCAAAAAATTTAAAATGTGCTGGATAATTATTTACCTAGAGAGGCTACAGAGTATTTCTAGACCAGTTTTGAGAAGTGAGCTTAAAATTCCACGGACTAGTTTGAAAAGTGCTATTTTCAAACAATTAACGATTGGGAAAAAAAAAAAAAAAACCTATGCACTTTTTTAATACTCTTATAATGACAAAATTGTTTGGAACACTGCACTGCATGAGGTCATCAAAGTTGTTTGACCAAAAATTAAAATCTGTACAAGATATACTTGATTTTCTGTAATAGCGCCCCCCAGAGGCCATATATTTTGTTAGAAGGTGGTGAGATAGAGACAGTTGTCAAGTATCATGATGATTGGCCAGTGGTAAGCCTGTCAAATGTCTACTGAAAGCTTATTGGCCGATGGCAGTCATAAATTTCAATATATCTAAGTGTCCTTAAAGATTCGCTTATAGTCTTACTAATAGATGGTACTTGCAAAGTTTCAACTTGATAGGATGTACGGATGCTGAGAAACAGCTATTTAGGCATATTAAGCATTTACAGCGCCCCCTAATAACCAATGCGCACAACAATTGATAGGCTACCTCAGAGTCTCCTTAGGAATAAGCCTGTCAAGTTTCAAATTTTTTGGTTGAAGGATTCTCGAGTTACAGATTTTTCAATTAAATAAGAATTACTTAGATTTTTCCAGAAGGATTAATTAGCATATGGCAGCCATACTGTTTACAAAATTAAAAATGTGCTGGATAATTATCGAGGTTCAGGCTTTCCTGAATTTTTTGACACCAGAAACATGAGCATAGGATGAAAACCGGAGGACTAGTTCACAAAAGTAGGTTTCGCATATGATGCAAATTAGCTCAAAATCTAAGTAGGCGGAGCTAAGTGGTCCAAATTACAAAGTTGTTTTGTTGGAACCAAGGAATCAGGAAAAAAATCTGAAAAAAATGCCGATTGGGCTCATGTCGTGCGCCTGAGTAGCGGGAGGGACTACTACCTATTGACCAAGTTTCATGTCTCTAGGACTTGGTCTGAGTGATTCGTTTTATCGGAGAAAAAGAATAATAATAAGAAGAAGAAGAATAATAAGAAAAACTCTAACAAAAACAAGGTCTTGCTTGCGGCTATATTTAGGGTCCAAGCACGCAGTGCAGTACAGGCCGTTCTGCATGTTTAGCCTGTTAGGCCTAAAAAAGGCCTCAAGCTGTTTGGGTCTTATTTATATGAAGACTGAATAGAACTGAAAGGAAGTCAGTTCATCAAAAGGCCTTCAGTTGCCATAAACAACAAACAGAGGTCTTTAAACATAATAAAGGTTTACATTCATATGTACTGATCTACACTGGTTTGTAGAACATCCAAGAGGTTGTCAACATAGATGTCAAAACTACATGACTAATGGCAGCATTTCTCAAATAGTAGCACTTGCACAGTGGATTCGTTCTATATTTAACCCTTTGATTTGATGTAGGCCATAGTGAGGCCTTATGTACTCAAAAGGGGCACTTTTGGTGTGAGGAGCTCAGTGAAAGTGGGTCAGAATTTGTCAAAAGGCCTCAATATGGTATGAATATTGATCAGGGACCATATCCAAAGAGGTTTACCAAGTTTTGGACAGACTGACCTTTTGATCTTTGTATAATAAGCCTTTTAATAATGTAGTCTTTGAATGAATGTCAAAATACCAGACAAGCAGTACAATTTTTCACATGTAATTACAAAGTTATTCATGTGAGTGAGCTGAGTCATATGGCACCAATTGTCTATCTGTCAACCTTGTAATAACATGGTAATAGCATTTTTATTTATTTGTAAGTGTTTTTGACTGCTGAAGCGCCACCTAAAGTCCAATCTGGACCAAAATGGGCTGACACCATCACAGTGTCAACTTGTAAAAATACTCAAAGTTTGGAGATGATTTGACCAATGACTGTTGTGTTATAGCAAATCAAGCTAGTAATACAATGGCCGCAGTAATTAATTGATTATTACACACAACAATGAGTAGAAAACTCAGCGTTTTTGATAATTATTTACCTAGAGTGGCCACAGAGTTATTCTAGACCAATTTCGAAAAGTTGGGATCAAAATCCAGAGACTAGTTCAAAAAGTATGGCTGCCGTACTTTTAGTATGGAACATTTAACAATTACAAAAAAAACTGTGCAGTTTTGTAATAAACATGTATTTGCAACATTATTTGGCATAACGTAATACAATTGGTTCATATGGGTTTTCCGTCAAAATTGTAATAATATAGTAATGACGTGTAATAATAGGTTTATTTTTATGAATAGCGCCCCCCCAGTGGTCAAGTCTTTTGAAACTTGTTGACCACAAATTTCAGTTTATCAAATTGTCCTTATAGGATCACTTATAGTATGGCCATTAGATTCTGCATGCAAAGTTTCAGCTTGATCAGATGCATGGGTGCTGAGAAAAAGCCATGTAGCATTAATTCCGCCCCCTAATTAGATATGCGCATAAAAATCGAAAGGTCACCTCAGAATCTTCTGCCGAATACGTCTGTCAAGCTTGAAATTTTTTGGCTGAAGGATTGTCGAGTTACAGAATTTTAAATTAATTCAGAATTATTTTGAATTTATCCAGAAGGGTTCATTTGCATATGGCAGCCATGCTGTTTAGAAAATTCAAAATGTTTTTGATAATTATTGAGGTTCAGTCTCTTCTGAATTTTTTGACACCAAATGACGATCGAGTGAAAATTGTAGGACTAGTTCGCAAAAAAATCAAAGTGGGCGGAGCTAAATGCTTTAAATGGGAAAGTTGTTTGTTTGGACCCAAGGAATCAGGAAAAAATGCGTCTTATCTGGTTTAGGAGTTATTAGGCAAATCTGATTTTTCTGCGCTATAGCGCCCCCTTATGGCCGATTGGGCTGAGTTCTTGCACCTGAGTAGCGGGAGGGACTACTACCTATTGACCAAGTTTCGTGTCTCTAGGACTTACGGTTGGTCTGTGCTTTCCGTTTCAGGGCGGAAAAATAATAATAATAATAAAAATCTTGACAATTCCAATAGGGTTCAATGCACTGTGTGCTTGAACCCTAAAAAGAAAAACAGCAGTTGTTGTGAACACACACTTAAATATCTAAATCTTCAGGAAGGGTCTTTCTTAAAAATCCAACGATTTGCTGTGTTCTATTACCAGTAAGAAAAAGAGCACCAAGAAAAGAGCAATGGACTTCTTTTTTTTTTGACCCCGCAATTTTTAAAATATTCACGTCTACCCAGTGGTCGAGATGGCACTTTCTGGCACTTTCTGGCACTTTCTGACTCAAAATGTGCTTTACCAAATGGTTCAGCAGAATGTTAAAGGGTTACAAATCTAAACATCTGCTGCATTCTCTGACCAGAGGCCACTCCTTAAATCATCAATGTCTTCCTGGTGTTTGGACCCCACAGAATGCCACTTTATTTTTTATTATTATTATTAGTAGTAGTAGTAGTAGTAGTAGTATTTCATTCTTTCTCTTTACTTCTGTTTTGTGGTGTGGCCAAGGAATACTGGCCTGGGAAAATTCTACAAATTATTAAAAAAAAAAAAAAAAAAAAAAACCCTGCGTAAGGACATTCTGCAGCAAACCCTAGATGACAGGTGAGGTGGTGTATGACACTGTATCCTTGTTATACTTTTCAGGTGAACTGGCAGCATGCTATAAAGCTAGATTGTAGCTAGCTAGATGCTAGAGAACAGCTAATGTAAACTAACTAGCTAGATTAGCTTTTTTTCCGCTTGCCTACAGCAAATGTTCATAAAAATTGAGAGCTTTGTATAGTCTCCACAGAATTCTGTCATAGGTTGATGTCAAAATAAATGAAGCTTAGACAATGTTTTATAGAAAGCCACTTTATTTATTGAAATTCAAAACATCTGAGAATTCAGGACTTGTTTTACTGAATGTGTATCTTGCTGAACAGATCATTACAAGCTAGCTGTCATGATTTTAGGGAATTTTCTAGCATTCTGACACTTCTCCCCCTTGCTACTGATCATTTTCTGACAACGCTTTGGCGGCTTCAGCCAGTGGCTCAAAATGGTAACAGTAAAGACACACTGCCTGATCAAAAACACCTTTCCACATCGAAGATCGGGATGGTGGTGAAGAAAAATCAACCTTGGAAGACCTCTCAGTTACAAAAGTGCTATTTGATTTTGTTACTCTGTATAATTTATGGTAGCTAATCATCAGCTAGCTATAAAAACACAGCAGCCCAGCCCACCCGGTTTCTCTCCCAGCCCCACCTCCAAACCCAAACATCACTGCAGTGCCCCTCCCATTTTTGAGCATTTTTTAAAGATGAGCTAGGGGTGAAGTTGGCCAAAAGTAGGGGGTGTAGCTGCTTTTTAATATAGAGTAGCATTCTCCTGGCATCCACCAAACCAGGGCTCGTCAATTAGACTGCGAGATAGTGAAGCGTGATTTACTGCTCCAGAGTACAGTGGTGGTATGCTTTACACCACTCCAGCCAACGCTTGGCAATGCACATAATGATCTTGGGTTTACATGAAGCTGCTTGGCAGTTAGCAGACCATTTCCTGTATCTCCCATTGCACAGTTCTTAGCTGCCCAGAGGAAATAAAGCAGATCTCAGTATTGTATTAATGAAGGATCACTGATTTCTGAATTGTTTCTCATAAACCCACCTTAGGAGAAAAGAGAAGATTAACATCAGTGTTTCACTATAAGGCATTCTGGTGATGAAGGAGAAAAGCATGAGTTCTCCTTTTGCACTGACAGATGACAATGAGATCTTACACTTTTCTTATGTAAATATTATTCAGCTGAGACTGGGCTGAGATTAGGCAGACACTAAAGAGTTAAGCCACGTGTGACACCATTTTGATCAAAGTGAAAAAATCTGGGGCTTATTTCTCAGGATCCAAATGTCAGAAGCAAAAGAAAATGGTTTAAGTCTCACTCTGATTTCAAACTGAACTGTGTCTAGGAGAAGTACCTGAGATCAAGAGGAGATCTCATTTAGAATATTTCTTTCCTCTGGGTGATGTTCCTTCCAGAGGCAGTTTGGAGTGATCCAACGGCAGCCACGCTCTGCGAGTTTGCATGGTCTGCTGCTTCGTGGCTGGGCTGTTGTTGCTTGTAGATGCTTCCATTTCACAATATAAGCACTTAAATTTGACAGAATTGATCTAGCAGGGCTGAAATTTCATGAACTGACTTTTGGAAAACGTGGCTTTCTATGACAGTGCCACATTTAAAG
Source organism: Piaractus mesopotamicus (assembly GCA_023558415.1). Classification (NCBI taxonomy): domain Eukaryota; kingdom Metazoa; phylum Chordata; class Actinopteri; order Characiformes; family Serrasalmidae; genus Piaractus; species Piaractus mesopotamicus. Next base: position 58,730 of record JAILXH010183841.1, on the reverse strand, counting down.
TCACTGAACTCTTCAGTATGACTCATTCTACCATCACTGCAATAGTTATGTGATTGATTTTATACACCTGTTAGCAGTGGGTGTGCCTGAAACACCTGAACTCAATAATTAGGAGGGATGTCCACATACATTTAACCATGCAGTGCAAGTTACTATATGGTCATTTTTATAAACATAAATGCATGGAATGTGTATAAGCATAAGTACGGCTTATAAATGGAGCTTCCATACATATAAAATATGTCAACATTTAAACAAACATTTAAACTGTTGATGTAGAATTGTTAAGCCCTAGTTTTTTCTATCGTTCTTGTCCAATAGGTCAAAAGCAGTGATGATCTTCTGTCAGCTATGGCTGGAGGCACAGCAGGGAACAGCAGCAGCGTTGCCAGAAGCAGAAAGAGTACCCTGGCAGGTACAAATAACACAGAGAACAAGGCCAAGACTGTCTCAGGTACCAGCCTTCTGTCTGCATTTATATGACAGTTAAAGACTTAATGAAAGTTTTACGACATTCTTGCGTGAAGCTAATCATCTGTAATAGATACTTGCTAAATCACTTGTTGATGCTTCTCATTTGTTCTAGAATACACCGTGCTGTATGGCGTTTTTCTTGTTATAAAAGCTTATGTTGCAATTTTGTTATGTTTTCTTTGTGAAACCTGACCACATGTTCATGTTGTAACAATACATTTATCTTTTCATTTTCCATTTCTGTTTTATCTTAATCTCAAGGCTCTTTTGCTAAACATGCCTCCTCAGCAACATCTAAAGAGCCAAGTTTATGTCGTGATCGTTTACGCAGCTCTAGAACATCCAGCAGCAAGAAGCTGTCTTGCGCAGGCTCAGCTGAAGGGGCTCTTCCCAAGCGCTGTTGCAGTCAGACCCAGATGTTAGACTCAGAGAGTCGCATGAACAAATCCAAGTCTGACAGGCTTCTTGGTGACAAGTTAGCCCTGGAGGCCAAAATGAAGGACCTCTTAGGTCTTGCTAAGAGCAAAGACTTGGTAATTCTGCAGTTACGGATTGAGCTACGAAATATGAGGATCCAACTGGGACTGCCTGAGGTAAAGCAACATCTGTAAAAACTCTGATACATAATCTGTTTGTCTCCACTTTTCTCTGGGTAGGTGTAAATAGCACCTGAATTAGCATATGCGAGTGACAGTAATATCTAACCTCACTAAAATTCTCTTTGAATTCTCCAACTTTCCTCCTTTTTTAGTTTTTAACTTTAAGTGGGGAGAACATCTGAAAGACTTCAGCTGCTTTAGGGCAGAGATCTGGGGACACGTTGTTTGATATTTCTGTCTGAAAGGGCCAAAACTTGTCCATGGCATCCATTGTGTGTTACAAAAAAGACAGAAATGCTGATTTCTATATGGTGATTTTTAGTGACTGGGCTTGCAGTCAAGATTTGTTGAAGGATAAGAGGATTCACTAATTGCTGAGTGTCAGAATGCATGCTGATGCTGATTCATAGATGAAAAATAATTTTAAAAAAAAGTGATTTGTGTCAAACCAATGATTTTTTTTAAACCACCCATTTTATGTAAGATACTGTACATGTTGTTAGTATGTGCATTGAGTTTCCTGATGATGTCACCATCTCTGTGTGGACACCTGTGACCATCAGTGAGCTAAAGACTTAAAATTAGGTTGTCATTTTGTACTTACATAAAAAAAATAGGAAAATCAGTTTCTCTAAAATGAAAGATAAAAGAGTCTGACATGTCTGTGAAAGATCCTTTAAAGAAAGCCATTTAAAGAATATTTAAATTATATTTATATGCTAAATAAAGC